>PVKU01013545.1:0-28206 GCA_004027475.1 Anoura caudifer | reverse complement strand
ATGAACAGTAAAAAGACAGCAAACTCACAGGTATTAACAACCAGACCTAAAACAAAAGCCAACTAAGCAAACCACTACAACAGGAGCAGAAACACAGAAATGGAGATCACATGGAGGGTTAGCAATAGGGGAGTGGGAAGAGGAGAGAGGGGGACAAGGTACATAGAACAAGTAGCATAGATGGTAGGTAGAAAATAGAGAGGGAGGAGGGCAAGAATAATGTGGGAAATGTAGAAGCTAAAGAACTTATGACACATGGGCATGAACTAAAGTGGGAAATGTGGGTGGGAGGGGGTGTGCAGGGTGGAGGGTAATGAAGGGGGGAAATGGGACAACTGTAATAGCATAATCAATAAAATATAATTTAAAAAAAGTTAAAAAAAGAAAAGAAAAAATCATCTGTTCACATACTATGGTCTTGGGAGATTGTCAGCCAGACTCTACCACTCCCCTGGTTAAAGTAACAACTTTTTAAATATGAAAGCTGCTGATGAAATAGAATGTGGATCTACATACTCTGACCTCAGTAACAAGAACCACGTTTGCTTTTCTTTTGTATGAGTCATTTGATGGTTTCTAAAAATGTAATAGGTTTTATGCAAAATATAAATCTCATGTCCTTACTGGAGTGCTAAACATTCATTATAATCATCCTCCAAAAATGTCAAATGCAAAAAGGAGGTGGAGAAGCAGCTATTGTCAAGATACAAGCTGCAGAGAAATTTCACATTTGCTCATTCCTTTGTAGCATTGCTCCTCAGGGGTAAAGATTACATGGGTTATCCAGAAAATATGTAGATCAAGGATAAAAATTCACTTTTGGCTAAGATATGTCCAAGTATTTTTTTAGGCTCTGTCACAGTCGGGTTCATCAGGGAACAGACTCTGACATAGAGGTTTCCATACAGGATTTTGATAAGGGAGGTTTCTCAAAATCTACCTCATGGATGAGAAAGACAAAGAAAGTTCTGTCTGGGGGAAGGAAAACTTGGGACTGTGCTTCCATCCCAACAAAAGTTTTAGCTGAAACCATAGAGAGCTCTGCAGATCAGTGGTCCTTTAAGTTTGTCCTGATATAAGTCAAGAAGTTAGGTTTTTATAGTCTCACATCAAATAATACTTTGACTCAGTTCATCCAGAGAGACTGACTTTGAGAAGATGGTACATTTGGCTGAAAGCCATTCTGTGGATATTCAGCTGTAAACCTTGAGATATCAATTCTGTCGGCTGAAGGAATGAACACTTCAGTCCAATGTGACATACTACTGCCTTCACAACAGGTGGGAAAATCACATTTTAAATCAAAAGATAAAAAAGATATATATATTATATATAATATGTATTATATATTATAATATATATCTTACATGTATAATCAGACTCATTTGCTCAGGACTAGAACCATATATCCAAATGTCTATTAAATATACTTACTAAATCTCCTCACAGCTTCCAGAAACTGACTTCATCATTTTGATTTTCTCCTAAATCTAATCTTTACTCTCTATTTTCTTTAAGGACTGCCCACAGTTGTCTGACTCACAACATGAAGACCATCCTCTGATTCACTCTACCTCTGCATCTCATCTTGAATTCCCTCATCTAATTAATCACAAGTTGTGTTTACTAATCATGTATTTAATTCAACAACTTTTCTTTATCTGTACTTCCACCACACTGTTCTTGAATACAATCAACTGTCTATGCTAACAGTTTACCCCAGTCCCTCTTGGATTAGTCAGCTTGAGTGATATTTCTTAAAATGAATATCCAATCCAAGTTATTCACAACTTTTAATGCTCTAGAGATTTTTCTCTGTACTTAGAATAATTCTAAACTAGTTAACAGCATTTACTTGGTGCTTTGTTTTTGGGAGCCATGCTGCCTGGTTTCAGGGACTGTAGCCTCATTAAAGAACAACAGTCTCATAGCTAGAGCTGAGTGAAAAGGCCTTGGGACCATGAGCCACTAAAGAGACAGAACATTTCCTCCTGACATGACCACAGTCCCTGCCTCCCTCACTTCCCCCTGCTCATCCCAGGCAGATGACTGGTTAGCAAATGATGGGTAAGACTCATCAAGGAGAGGCAACCTAAGACAGGCACAGTCACTAAGGGCAATCAGGGATGGATTTAGTGGTCTGCAGAGAGGTGACAGAAGGAACCTCACCCCTCTGCTTTGTCATAGTCTGAGTCCTCATTCTCTCTGTAAAAGTCTCCTAATCTCTTGGCTGCCTTGCTCTCCCCACCTGACTCAGCCTAAAAACAATGCCAGAGGCAGCTGCAGCCTTGTACTGGAACAGATGGATCCCAGGGGCAAATATGGCTGGAGAAAGAATATACATTGTTTCCTTTGAGGCTTGCTCTGCAGTGTTGGTATGAAACAGACACTTGAGCTAAAGCCAACCCTGACCAGAGACAATCCCTGTGTTTCTTCAACTATTATCTGTAAATGATGTCAGTTTTTCATGACTGTAGCTTTTTGGACATTGGCTGATGAGCTTTAAGTTCATACTATGTATCTCTGTGTGAGCTGAACTCAATAAATACACAGGAAAGGAGGTGTTCAGGACCTTCTCTGAGAGATTGGTTACCTTTCCTCACCAAGCAGAACATGTCTTGGTAGATTAATTCTCATCTGGATAGGGGAGCTCTGTGGGCAGAGCCCCCTACACTTAGTAATTGGTCCTTATCTACTGCTTTACTCTCTAGTCGCACTTTATTTCAGCTTACTGAATTTCCTTCAGTTTCTAAAATTGACCATGCCCACTCCCATCTCTGACACTTGTACTATTTTTCAATATATAAAAAGCTCTTCTGCCTTATTCATCTAAGAATAAATTCTGTTCATTTTTACTTCTAATAGTATATGTTACTTTTTACACAACACTATTCTAATACCAAAGTAAAATCCCCAATATGTTTCTTTAACTCCTTTTACTTTTCCTATTAAATTAATAAACATATGTCGTTATAATAACATTTTTGGCTAGACATCAACAGGAATGATGGCATTATGACCTAGAAATTGCTATTTATTTATAAAATGAACAAGAATATTGACAAAAGGTCAAAAACAACTTTCTTAGCATACTGAAACATAACCAAAGATTTGCTAAAACTTGCAAGTGTTTATTCAACAAAATAGTCTCAGTAAAAACAGTAACAGTTGTGGAATTTTTAATTGCTTTATTCCTTTCCCCTTCTTTTCACCTTCACAGTAACCTTGAAAGCCAACTGTCCTGCAACTACTGTAGCTATGGAAATCAGCAGCATAACAGGAACTGGAGGAGGCAGGAAGAATTTAGAAGTCCTCAAAAGATGAATCTCAGAGTAGTCATTATTTGAACTATCTGGCATTTACCTGGAAATTCCCACCTGTAGGGCATGTCTTCACAGTCATACAGAGCTTGCTCAGTACAAACAGCCTTTTCCCCTGGGGCATTTTTCAAAAACAATCAACATCAATTGCCTAATATTTTAGCTGCCTGTAGTGGCAATAAAAGTTGGAACAAAGAAATAGCTGATAAAAAAATCTTAAAAGGGCAACGGGGGATCATATGTTCATAAAGGGGCTTTAAAAAAAGTCTAACCTATTGCAAGGAATATAGGAGGCTCTTTGCTCATGGGGAGGGCTGTGCACGTGCCCACAAAAGGCCTGCAAAGGCCCTCAATTCTCCCTTCTGACTGATTTTGAGACTCTACACAAGCAGAGATTAAAGCAAAGATTTTCATTTGGCTACTTTAATTTTTTTTCAAAGGACTAAAGCAACCATGTTTAAAGAAATAATGTATGAGAATGATGTATCACCAAGTAGAAAATGTCAACAAAGATGCAGAAATCATTAAAAAAATATAAATTTGGAGCTGAAAAGTACATTAAATAGAAGAAAAAAATACTAGAAGGGTTCAATAACAGCTGAGTTGGCTGAAAACAGAATCAAGGAACTTGAATATAAAGTAATTGAGATGATCAAGTCTGGGAACAAAAAAAAGAATAAGAAAAATAAACAAAGCCTCAGAAAGTTATGGAACACTAACAATCACATCAATCAATGCATAGTAGGATTCCCAAAGCAGAGAGAAGGAATAAAGTAGAAAACATATTTGAAGAAGTAATGGCCACAAATTTCCAAACTTGATGAAAACATTAATTTATATATCCAATAAGCTCAATGAATAAATTCAAAGAAACCTGCTACTAGATAAATTTTACTCAAATTATAATAAAACAATGACTTAAAGAGAGTCTTGAATGCCACTAGAGAGAACTAACTCTTAACATACAAGTAATCCTCAACAAAATTAACAGCTGATTTCTCATTAGAAAGTATGTAGACCAGAAGGCTGTGGAATAACATATTCAAAATCTAAAGTGCTAAAAAGACTGTCAACCAAGAATTCTATATCCACAAAAACTATCTTTCAAAAAATAAAAGAAAAACTAAGACATTCCCTGATAAATAAAAACTAAGACAATTAGTTGCTACCCTACCCTATGAGAATGCCGAAGAGAGTTCTATAGACCAAAATGAAAGGCTACTATACAGTAACTTGAATACACATTTTTTAATGTTGCTTTTACATATTTTTAAATAAAGAGAAAAGCAAACTATATGGGTAAATATAACAGACAGTATGATTTTATTTCTGTTTATAATTCTATTTTTCTCCTATCTTATATGTTTAAAACATAATTATATAAAGCAATTAAAAATTTGTGTAGATGTGCAATTCATAAATTTTGTAGATATTTAATGTATACAGGTATAATATGTATAATAACAACAGCACAAAGGATGGGAGAAACAACAGGGCTATGTAAGAGTAAAGTCTATGGATACTACTGAAAGTAATTTTATGTTCATCTGAACTGGATTGTTATAAATTAGGGCCTTAATTATATTTCCCTGAACAATCACTAAGAAAATAACTATATATAAAAACGTACACTTTTATATATAACTATATATGATATATACATATAGCTGTATACATACATACTATATACACATATATACATAGGTATAGATATAGATATATATATAGATATGTAGATAGTAAAGTGAAACAAGATAATTAAATTGTACACTGGAAAGTATTTAACACTAAGAAAGGCAATAAATAGTAAAATTATGGAGGAATGACAAGACATAGACATATGGAAAACACATAAAATGAAAGACCTAAATCCTAATAAACCAGTTTATAACATTAAATGTAAATGATGAAACACTCCAATCAAAAGGCAGAGACTGACAGAATGGACAGAATATAAACCAATTATGAATAATAGATACTCTTAGTTATATGCAAGTAAGTGTGTATATGAGACATATTTAGATTAAAATATAAAAACTTAAAAAGGCACGTAATATAAATAGTAACCAAAAGAGAGATGGGATCATACACTAATATTAGATAAAATAGGCTTAAAACATTATTAGAGACAAAAAAGGACATTTCACAATGATATAAGATCAACCCATCAAAAAGACACAACAATTTTAAACATAAACGCATCTAAAATATATAACTCAAAATACATGAAGCAAAGACTGACAGAATTAAAGGGTGAAAATAATCAATTCATCAATACTAGTTGAAGACTTCAGTATCCTACTTTTAGTAATGAATAAAACTAAACACAACAACAAAACAACAAGCAAATAGAAAACTTGCAAAGCACAGTAAGCCAACTAGACTTAACAGATACCCATAGAACACTGAACAACGTAACAATTCTTTTTTCAAGTGAACATGGAACATTTTCCATATTGGCCATATATTAGGTCAAAACAAGTTAAACAAATTTTAATCAATTTTTAACTAGTATTAAATAAGGTCTGCTCTCTGATCATAATGGGATAAAATTAGAAACAATGACAAAAAGAAATTTGGAAAATTCATAAAGGTATAGAAATTAAACAATATACACCTAAATAACAATAAGCATAAAATAAATCATGTGAGCTAGAAAATACTTTGAGATGTATGAAAATTAACACATAACATAGAAAAATTTGAGATGTGGTAACAGCAGTATTTAGGGGGGACATATTGCCATAAACACCAGATTAAAAACAATAGCTATCTAAGTCAATAAGCTAACTTTCTAAGAAACGAAACGTTGAGAGCTAATTAAGCTAAATAAGAAGATGAAAGGAAATAAAATGTGAGAGGAAGTAAAGGATAGAAAAACAACATAGAAAGTCAGTGATAGCAGAGTTTTCTTTAATCAATGAAATATTAAAATTTTCACTAGAATGACTAAAACAAGAAGAAAGAATAAATTAATAGTTGTATGGAATACTTGCTAGACCACACACTGTTTAAAAGCACAGATATAGTTGTTTTGTCCAGTTCTGCTTGTATAGCATCTAATCCATGCTTTGCACAAAGTATTAAATATTTGTTAAATGAATGAATGAATGAGTGCAACTCAATAATAAACAGCAACTTCTCTAAGTTTATGATAGCAGTCAGTCTTTAAATTGCACCTATTTACGATTTCCAACCCAACGCTCCACTGCTTTTCTTACATGGTATGTTATAGCCATTCCACTTCAAGCTTTTGCTACTGATGGGAACTAGCTGTATTTTGTTTCCTTTTTATCTGATCTTGCTACTCCCCACCCACTCTCTAAATTCTATATCATAAAAAATGTCTATGTGTTTGGATAGTAGCACTTTAAATTTTTTTTCAAGTTACTCATGTGGTTTTAAAATTTCCTGTTAGGAGACCAAGATAAATGTTAGCTTGGGACATAAAGTCCCAGAACTTGAATATAAAGATCAGTAACAAAGATTTCTTTCTAGCAAATCTTGTTCAGTAATTGTTTCAGGTTGTTATGATTTCCTACCCAGTAGGTAATTCCTGCCTTCATCCTTCCTAATAGAAATTAGAGTGTATTCAGGCATTGACTCTCTTCCCTGTGGCCATGGTGTTTCAGGAGGCAGGAGATACCACCCTTTAACTCAGTAGATAAATCCTAATTGGTTTCCATAATCATGGTGGTTCCACTTTTTGCCAGCAAGTGGGTTATGAAACACCAGTGAGGTGTGACAGCTAACATTTTTCTGGTACAAACTTTCAGCCATGAACTGCTGTTTTACATGTATTAACTCATTAAATTTTTAATTTTTATTCCAACTAATAAACAAAAATAGCAAAACAGAAAGACGGTTTTTGAGTCCTTGAACTACAGAAATTACCACCTTTGAATCTACCACTAGTTAGTAATGTTTAAACCATCATGAGTCAAATGATGTGCAATGTATATCCAAATGATTGTAATTGATACAGACACCTTACCTCTAAATTTCTTGTTTCAGAAGATAATGAGTCTTTATTGTTTTAGTCAACTGACACATTTTCTTGTTTCTTATACAGTTGCCCTATTTATAGACAGAAATACAAGGAAAAATGCAAAGGCATTAAAGGTGAAAAGTGAAAAGGTATGGAATCATCCTGAAGAGGAATTTCAATGTCTCAGAAGTAACAGGTTGAACATTAAGAAACAATGAGTAAGTTTTTGCTTCTATTATGGTAGCGTTACTCACCACCCCCACCACAAACACACACTGGGACCCATGTGCAGGGATGCAAACACGTATTCACAATTATGGTAAAAGATGTTAATACTTCTCTCTCAACAAGTGGTAGAATAGACTTAAATTAAACACTAACATAGAAAAACTCAGTAACACCATCAGCCAACAAGTTTAATAGATATTATATAAACCTAAAAAGAGCAAATACACATTATTTTCAAGAGCTTTATAAACATATGTTAAGGTAGACCATATCCTGGGCAATAAAAGAAATTTCTCCAATAAATTGAAAAGTATGGAAAGAATACAGAGACTTGCTGTTGCTGAAATGGATTCAAACCAGAAATTGGTAAAACAAAGAGAGCACAAAAAATCTCCGAATACTTGAAAATGAAACAACAAATTTCTAAATCATCCATGTATCAAAGAGGATCAAATGAAAAACTTAAAAAAAAATTGAACTGAATGAAAATGAAAATACAACATGTCAATATGTGCAGGATAAAACTAAGCAATAGTATGAAGAAAATTTATAACCCTAAATGCTTTGTTATAAAAGAGGGACAGTATAAAATCAGTGATCTAAGCTTCCACCTCAAGAAATTAGAAGAACAAAATAAACCTACAATAAGCAGAAGACAGGATAATACATAAGTGCAGAAAGCAACGAAATTGAAAATGGGAAAACAATAAATGTGCAACAAAAAGAGAAGTTAAAAATTTTGCTCCGTAAAAGATTTTACAAAGAGTGTGAAAAGGCAAGCTGCAGACTGGACTTAAACATTTGCAAACACATAGCATACAACCCAATTAGGTTTGGGAAAAAGACGCAGCGCTTCCATTGCAGAGGACATACAGGTGGCACCTAAGCACATGAAAAGATGTTCAACATCATTAGCCATTATGGAAATACAATTAAAGCTGTGATGAGATGTCACTGTACACCTGTCAGTATGGAAAAAGTGAAAAAAAATTTTTTAGTCCTCACCTGAGGATGCGTTTGACAGAGAGAGAGAAAGAAAGAAAGACAGAGATCAATATGAAAGAGAAACATTGATCAGTTGCCTCCCATACCTGACCCAAACAGGAATCAAAACACTCAGCCTTTTGGGTGTAAAGGACGGTGTTCCAACCAACTGAGCAACAGAGCCAGGGCCGGATAAAATAGAGAACAATAAAGAGTGGCAACACCAATATTGGCAAAGACATGGAGATACTGAATCATCCTACATTGCTAATGGAAATGTAAAATGGTACAGTCACTGTAGAAGAGTTAGCCAATTTCTTAATAAACCAAATATGCAGCTACCAAACAACCCATTAATTGCATCCCTGGACATTTATTCCAGAGAAATAAAAAATTATTTTCATACAAGGATATACACACACATGTTCATAGCAACCATTTTTATTCATAACAGCCTCAAACCAGAAACAACCCAATGTCTTTCAAGGCATGAATGGCTAAACAATTTGTGGAACATCCTTAGGGTAGAGTATTTTAAGAAATAAAGAGCAAACTATTGGCACCCACTTGAATCAATCTACACAGAATTATGCTGAGAGGGAAAAAGCTAGCCCCCAAAGGTATGAAACCATTTATGTAATATTCTTGACATGACAAAATCATAATAAAGAACAGGTTAAAGGTTGCCAGAGGTTAAGGACAGGGGGACAGGACAGATAAGGGTGAGGGAGAGGCAGAAGAGAAGTAGATGTGTCTACAAAAACACAACCAAAAAGATTCATGTGATAGTTGGTTTGCCCTGTACCTTAGCAGTACCAGTTTCAACATCCTGGCTGTGACATTGCACTATAGTTTTGTAGAATGTTGCCTTTGGGATAAATTGGTTAATGTTTAAAAAGATCCTTTACAACTGCATTATAATCTACAGTTATCTCCAAATATTAAAAAGCTAATTTAAATTGTTTGACTCTCTATTCAAGCCTTATCTGCTTATTTTTCACAGTTATTCATTTATTGACCCTCCCTGCATTACTACATCATGTCTCATTTTTGATTTCACAGGAAAACTTTCTCAATATCTGTCTTTAAGTATGACATATTTTCTAAATACCCTTTTCTATAGGATATGAACATAAAGATGTTCATATGATTATTATTAATGTGTGTTATTAAAATAATAGTGTGTTATAGGTTTTCACTATGAATTTATAATTAAATTTATCAAATGCTGTATTTTCCATATTTTGAATTAATTTTGCCCTTTAATTTGTTAATATGACATATTGCATTGATTACTTTTTTGTTAAATTTAACGGGATAACATTGGTTAATAAAATTATATAGGGTTCAAGTGTACAATCCTATAATGCATCACATTGCATTGTGTTTGTCACCCAAAGTGAAATCTCCTTCCATAACCATATATTTGACCCCTTTTACTCTTTATTACTGTACCCCACCCGTTTCCCCCTCTGATAACCACCATACTATTGTCTGTGTCTGTGAGTGTTGGTTTGTCTGTCTTGTTTATTCATTTGTTGTTTTCAGTTTCATGTCCTCTGTATGAGTGAAATCCTATGATTCTTAACTTTTTTTGTCTGACTAACTTGGTACGATATTCTCAGGATCCATCCCTGCTATCGCAAATGGCAATATTTCATCTTTTCTTATGTCTAAGTATATTCCGTTGTATACGTGCACCGCATCTTCTCTATCCAATTATCAGAGGACACTGCTTGTTTCCATGTCTTTGCCGCTGTGAATAATGTTGCAGTGAATACAGGGATACACATAACTTTATAAATAAATGTTTTCAAATTTTGGGATATATACCTAAAGAGGGGTGCTGGATCATATGGTACCTCTCCTCTTAATATTTTGAGGAACCCTTTATGTTTTCCTTAGTGGCTGTACCAGTTTACATTCCCACCAGCAGTGAATGAGGGTTCCTTTTCCTCCATAACCTCTCCAATATTTATTGTTACTTGTCTTGGAGAAGTGTGTTTGGGTCCTCTGCCCATTTTTTAATTGGATTGATTGGCTTTTAGTAAAGAAAAAGCAACATTGTATTCTTAGAGCAAACCCAATATTATTTTTTATTATTTTTTACATATTGCTGAGTTCAGTTTTCTAAACTTATTTTTAGTTGTTCCTCTATGTTCATAGGTGAAATTGGCTGGGCAGGTTCTGATTGCAGTGTTTTCCTGACCTGACTTTTTTATATTCTCTGGAAGAATTTATACTTTCTTGTTTCTTCCTGAAATGTTTGGTAGATTGGAACATAAAATGACCTGGGGGTGGAGTGTTTGCTGGTCTTGATTTCCATGTTTTCTTTCTTTCCCAAGACAATGTATTTGATTGTGGATTCAATTTATTTCACAGTATAGAACTATTCAAGATTTTTGAAATTTATTTTTGTTTCAGTTTTGGAAGAGGCATTTGGCTGGAATGTGTTTGGTTTATTAGAATGTGTTCATTTTATTTAAATTGTCAAGTATGCTTGCTTAAAATAATTTGTAATACACAACCGTAATTTCTCTTGTTTCAGCCTCTCCTGCTTTCTGAAGAATTCCTTTTCATGGGCTCCTAGTATCTTGCCTCAGTAAAAGACAATCTGATCCATCATAAGTAGTTTAACATATTTAAACTTCAAACTGATTGGGCAGAATAATAATAACAATCCCTGAATACCTTCTTCGAGGCTTTTTAAAATAAATAGAGACTTAGGGGTGGAATAAACAGTTCTCTTTTAATTCACTGTACGTCTATCAAGATTCAAATACAAATGTATACACTTTAAATCACTTACTGGAACGGGCCCTGGCCTACCTAACATTTCCATATGTTACATTTTCCATTTCCATACCACAGTGTTTGGGAATGTTCCTCCAAAATATTTTCTACATTAATAAGCCTGGGATTAATTTCCATAAAGTTCTATGATGTAAACATTGTATCTCATCTTTGATGTAGTTGTTTTATGGCTTTTACTGTTAAACATTGTCAAATTTTTTAGATTCCACGTTTCTGTATACATGAATGATACATTTCATCTTCCCCATCTCAGTCAAGAAGAAATAGACTAGTTCATATTTTCCAAACCAACTAATTTCTGGTTTTTAGGAGATTTTTCACCCAAGGGGAAAATTAGAAAGTTCAAAGATTAACTGAAAGAGGAGAGAAGGTGTTTATACCTGAGAGAAGGAAAGTGTTTAGAGCTGGAAATTCCCCCACTTACTCACAGTTACCTTGATGGGCCCTTCATGGCAAACAACAGAAAGCACACACATATTTTGATTTAAAACTAAATTTTACCAATTTTTATAATTTGTCTTAAATGAATAGAAGATAAGATGTTATAAATTTAAGTTTTGGTTCCCAAGAAGATTTAGAGGCATTCAGAAACCTAATTCAGTCACTGAAAAAGAAAGGAAATTGAAAAAAACCTGATGAACAGGTTGTCCGGAAACCGTCCTCGGTCGGAAGTTTGCGGTCCCTGTGAACAGGTGCCACGCTCAAAGCCTCCTGCTGAGCTGCTGCCTGATAAGGGCTGTGCATCCTGTCTTCTCAGCATAACTTTGCGTCTAGCTCACATTACTTCATTTCCTTCCTGGGACCTTCCCCCGGATTCTCCATATAAGGTTAAACTTAAAGAGCTACCTTGAGTTCTGGTGCCCTCAGTAGCTTCTTCTAACTTTGTCCAAGGACTAATTTTTCTAAGCCTCAGCTTTCTCAACTGAATTATGAAATGTCAGTGATAATCCCTGCCCTGTGGATGTCCTTAATTTCTTATATATTTATGAAATAAGACACAAAATATCTCTGAAAAAATGTTGAAAGTGATATTATTGTCATGTGTGTTATAAAGAGATTGGAAAAAAAGAGCTTATTTGTACTAGTTTTTTCTTCAGTTTTCATTATGTGTTTCTTTGCTTTGGAGAATCAAATCCCTCAGGGCTGACCACACAAGAAGTTTGCTTCCATATTTAGATGAATAGGGACAATTGAAAAACCCTCTAACCTCAAAATTTCTCCCACACTACATCCTGACCTTCTAAACTTCGCTTTGTCCTATTTGCTGTAATTTCTCATCTATAAATACCATTCTGTCATTTAACAAATACTAATTAATGATACGAGTATATAAATGGTTGTGCACGGGAAGACACTCGTGCAAGTGTAATGACAGGCTTCTATAATTACATCAGGGCAGCAGGTGTCAACAAGAGCTGTGCTGGGCGACCCCTTGTCAGTGTTCACTTTGTTACAGGAATTGAAGTTGATTGCTTCCTCAAATCTAAGGGAGAGTTCTTTCACTTAAAAAAAATGACTTTAGGAGGGAAGGGATAATTAACGCATGACTTACTTACTTTACATTGAAGTTTAGACTGTCATAGAGGACTCGCACAGCATGAGGGCCAGTGGGTACTCAGGAGGCCTATCGATAACATGTGCTGGGTGCTTTGGCTGGATTTTATGTTTGCAGTAGCTACCTACTCTCACCTATGCAAGTGCTGATTTCAACAAAATACTTTGCTCCCAAAGACAGAGAAATGATTTCAGAACACAGGTAACAGATTGTAATCAGTGTGATTATGTTTATTTATTTTTTATCCTTACACAAAACAGTTTTCATTACTTTTGGAGAAAGAAGAAGGGAGAAAGAGAGAAACATCCACATAAGAGACAAACATCAATCAGTTGCCTTCTGGTACATGCCCCAACAGGGTATTGAACTTGCAACCCGGTATGTGCTTTGACTGGGAACAGAACATGCAAGCCTTCGATCTATGGGATGATGCTCCAACCAACTGAGCCAGGGCTCAATGTGGTCATGTTTAACAATATTTATTTTTTTCCAATAAGATCTCTATCATTTTTCTGTGCCCAAGTGCATATGTAATATATGTAGCATATACATGTATGGGTTTATAAATATAAACATATATAAATATATGTAGAAATTTATCTGCCTGACTGGGGCTAAAGAAGCAGGAAACCCTGAGCATGTACGCAAGTGTTTTAGCAGCATGAAAGCGGTTAGAGGAGACTGTGGGACGTGCAGCTTCCTCTGTCGGTGTATGACCTGAACAGACGAGAACGCTGTATCAGCAATTATGCTGCAAATTTTCAGTTTTAATTCCTGGTGCCTTACATCAAATAAGAAACTTTCCCTTTTCATGACTTATATCAAACTGTTATTCATTTAGATATCATTAAATGGCTAATATATTGTAATAGAAAACTATTTTTCTAATTTATAATATTTGTTCATAAAAATGTAAGTTGGATGTTAATATTTTCATTTCACAGATAAAGCCAAAGATGCACAGTTAACAAACGCTTAGATCAATATTCACACACATTCTTTTATGTATCTACCCAACAGGCTTGTTGAACTCCTATGTTTTGGGCCCTATAACTGATTGAATAAGCCAGAGGTGTTCCTGCTCATAAAGACCATACACTCTAGTTAGGGAAATAAATAATATTTAAAACTATATGTATTGCTTTCTATAAGTCACAATTTATTACCTCATTCTCTTAGTTTAGAGAATATATCATCATCAGAAATTTTCTATAAACTAAAATAAGAAAATGAGGTAATAAATTGTGACCAATGGGAAGTAATTTATACAGGTGCTCAGGGAACATCTGATGAGGAGGTACATGTGAGGTAAATATTAATGAGAAGAGTTTTCCATGAAAAGTCTGATAACAGAGAGAACAAAAGCAAAAATTCAACCTATAAAGTCAAAATAAATTTAGCTTTTTCAAAGAATAGAATGAAAGTCAACATAGCTGGCCTAGAGGGAGTTGAGGAAAAATTGTGGGAAATGGTCTATCCATCTGTACAGCATACACTATTTTCATTATGTTAATGTATCTAACTGTTCTGGGATATTCAAAATTCAAAGACATAATAGCTGTTGTCCAGCTCAGAAAATCATATTTTCAAACTTATGTGGGAATCATTGGGGGGAAGGTACATTAGTAAATGGTATAACTGGACCAGATTTTTGTCAGCCTAATCAGTTGTTGAAAGCCCTGCTTTTCATGTGGAAAAGATGCATGGCAAGGATTATCAACATGTGTAAGGATATTTTCTTTCTCTTTCTTTATACTTCAGACTGGGAAGAGATCAAATAATGTTGCAGATTTCTAACAGTAATATTTTTGTATACATTCATCACAATATAGTATATATAGTTAGTGTCAGATGTGGACATTAAACCAGATCTCCCAACTCTAGAAGGACAAATACATATTTAAAGGGTCTAAGCTGTTTGGCGCTGCCCAGGTAGCTCAGTTGATTAGAGCATTGTCCTGATATGCTGAGGTGGTGGGTTCAATCCCTAGTCAGGGTACATAATAGCATAATATCAGATATCCACAAATGATATAGAGAAAGAGAAGGTTTTACGGAAGCTTAGAATGTGGCATTTTATTTTACATGCAAAAGGCCAGTGAAGAACTCTCTGCGCTCATGAAAATTAAACAGTGAGTGAATTGAACTAAAGGCAGCACAAGGCATTCAAGTAGATAGAGGAAGAACCATCCAGAGAAAAGGCAAAGACCACAGAGTGAAGTAGGCTTGACAGTTTTGTGGAAGAGTAAAGAGATTACTGTCAGAGAGAACAGTGGCTAGTAGGAACACTAGGAGGAGAGGTAGTCAGGTTCAGAACATGGACCTTCTCAACAATAAAAAGCAGATTCATTTTTACATAAGCTTGATAAGAAGTTATTGAGGGGGAAAGCAGAGAAAGAGTTGATCATCTCACCAGAATGATATTATTTATTTACAAAACAAATTGTTCAATTGCCATCTGGAAAACATACTAGGAAGTTGGCCAAAAAAAAAAAAAAATAGAATGGAAGCAAAGAGAGCCTTTAGGGCCAACATGTACCTCTTCACATCTTAGATAAACAGATAAATATGATGCCCTAACTCACCTATAGTAGATGATAATTTCCAACCCACCTACACCTGACATTTTCACAAAGGCTGTATTGTAAAAACAGAATGTCTCTCCTCTACAGAAGTGATAGTAATGATAAAATTTTTGGCACCATCGTTAACCACGTTGTATTTTGATCCCTTCCTTAAATCACCATATGTGGACATTCTGCATTGATTTTGTGTTTATCTTAATAAGCTCTCTGTATCATATTCATACATGGCAACATATGTTTATAGTAATCATACTCCAAATGTCTTAATACTCAGTATATAAGAAAAAATAATCTAGCAGATAGGGGAAAATAGTAGAATAATATACTACTAAGGAAAAACAAGAGCGGTTTAAATGACAGTAAACTTTAACAAAAAAATTAAAAGAAGATAAATAGTTCAAGATAAATAATTTTAGAACATAGATAGGAAGTTCCAGACCACAGGTTTCTACTTCCTGCATTAAAGCACCTACTTACTAAATGATACCTCTAGAAAAAAACTAGTCCTTCAGAAAGAAGTGAATGACAGATTTCTGAAAGCCAATTTATAGCTTCCTAAGAAAATTTTTCCATGCTGAAGAAAGATCCATGAGGATAGAGATCTTAAAATTCTTATTCAACAATAAATTATCTAGCTTTAAATAGTGTCAAGTTCATAGTGAATGTTCAATAAATATTAGTTAAATAAATGAATGAATGGGATTCCAGAGAAATATTGCTCTCCAAATTATTTCCATCTCAAAGATAGGAATCTCTAACTTTGAATTCTTTACTTAGATATGCTGTCTCCTAAACTATTTTTATTTTTTACAAATTTAAGGGGATGTCACAAATTCTGGGAAAACCCCAAGTGTCTCTTCATGCTACACCTACAGTTGTGAGAAAGCACATTTCAGACAGCAGGGAAAACCCATAGGTCACAACAACACATTATACAGTGTCTGGGCCACTGGAGCATAAATTAAAGTAAATGGGAGTAGCTGAGTGATTAGAGGGCAAGAGGAAGGGGGTGGAGCCAACATAAGCGACTATAAATGCAACTATAAAAGGCAGCTCAGAGACTCAGACTGAACTAGAGCTCCAGCAAAGACTCAGTGTAGATTGGCTTGAGCTGAGATTAACCAGGGAATCAGACCAGAGTAAAGATGATTTCTGAAGATTCTTCCCTAACAGAGCACAACATCTTGGAAAGAGGACAACAAAGTAAGTCAGATCTTATTTTTATGTACTGGTAATAACTATATATATAGATGATATATACCGGGCGGGGCAAAAGTAGGTTTATAATTGAGTACATGAAATGCGAAGTATATTCATGTATTATTATTTGTTGATTATTGTATTATTTTTCATACAAACAACTCTAATCCTACTTTTTCCCCACCCTGTAACAGTACTTAAGGAAGAAAATGAGGCTTTGTTTTTTGAAGAACTTGGTTACATACTATTTCAGTCAGGATAAAGGAGAAAATGGGAAGAAGTAAATATGTCTTTATCAATGAGAAGATAGGATTCCTGAGACAAGACGAAACACAAAGGTGAATTGCAGAATATCTTCAAGGATCTGTTTCTCTATTTCAGTTTATATTATCTCAATTTTTAGATTCAACTAGAGAAACCTCTGTACTAGCCAGGAGCACTCTCCATCACTTCTCCATATCCATCTGACCATATTCCAGGAAACACTGACTTTCTTTACAAAACATCTATTTTCCACATAAACAATTACATTCTTGATTACCTTCACTTTGCATCTTTCTGTGCTTCCTGTGTGCCTCATTTTGTGTTCTTATGACACTATTTCCCAGTTGTTGAAAGTGAGGGTTTCTAATATCTGAAAGGGTAACCATGTAAGCATCTGAACTTCAAGGTGTCCAACAGTAATTTATGAAGAGACTGTCATGAAAGAATTCTTCAAAATGTCATCTTCTGCTTCTATATTCTTTTTAAAGATTTTTATTTATTTATTTTTAGACAGAGGACAAGAGAGGGAGAGAAACATCAATGTGCGGTTGCCTCTCACACACCCCTGACCAGGGACCTGGCCTGCAACCCAGGCATGTGCCTTGTCTGGGAATCGAACAGGCCACCCTTTGGTTCACAGGGTGATGCTCAATCCACTGAACCACACTAGCCAGAGCTGCTTCTATATTCTTTATGGGACGCTTTTCATACATTTCATCCTTCAATTTTACCATCTAATTACTGACTTCAAATTCTGCATGAATCAGACATTTTTCTTTCTTTTTTCATCAAAATATGATAATCACAACTATATACTATTTCCCCTCTTCTATTTGTCTATCCACAGATCCATGTTTCTGTCCACAGATCCATTCTATGTATTATTACTAAAATTTTCCATTGTTTTCCTATAACTTGTTTCTATGAGACTTTCTTAATTTTTTTCATTTATCTCTCTTCCTTCTTTAATCATTAAAGTTCCCGCAAACCTAGTGTGTAGGAAGTAGAGTTTATCTGTAAGCAGTAAAAGAGGGATGTGTTATGAACAGCAGAGCTCAAACAAGCTAGAGGAAGGGGTTCTTTTCTGAGCCTGTGTCTACTGAACTGTTCTGTGTTAGAAAAGCTTTGATTATCTCCCACAAACCCATCTTTCACTTAAGAACACAAAATGCAGCGTGGATAACAAGTGCAAGCTATCCAAATTTTTTGGTAACCACATAACCATAAGGCTATGGCCCAGTTGAGTTGCCAAAAAGAAAAACTAGTGTAAAACTAAAACTACTCAGTAAACAGAGGTCATAGTTCAAAAAGGTCCTAATTCAGAAACTCTTAACTTTCCCTGAGATCATCCCAATTTTCCATTGAATGTTTAGTTTTTGCTGTCATTAAAGTTGTCTATTATTATGAACAACCAAACCATCAGACATCAGCTTTCTGTGGCTCAGTATGTAATGGTGGATTTATTTTCAATTTCTCCATTAATGAGAGGAGCCTATAATCAGAGTGGAAGTATTGGGGGAGTGTTTTGTTACCTAAGTGATAAATCAAACTGAGTAACAGTAGTCCTCACTAATGAACGGAAAGTACAATCTGAAACTCATCTGTACAGTTTACCCGCTGGATAAGCCAACCTGCTGGCTAAGCCAACAGACTGAGGTGGCCTTTGCAGTCCCTGAGCTATTTGGATGCGTTAGTACTGGCCCAGGAACAAGAGCTCTTGCTGCACTGAGTCCAGGCAGCATGATGAGAAGCGAAACTAGACAGAGAGCTCTGAACTTGCTGCCCTGCTTGCCCTGGGCTTCTGGTAACAACTGGGTGCCAGTAAAAAGAGAAAGAATTACTTTGAGAAGCTGAAAGCCACAGAATTAGGTAGGGGAGAAGCAAAGGCATCTGTCGAAAAATCTGAATCCAGATCTTGGGTGGAGGAAACAACCCTGGAAGCAGAAGCTGGTGTTGACATTCATGTAGTACATGATGATTAGAGAGAGCAACATCTCTTTGCTCAGTTTAACTTTAGATAAATGTTTTAAGGCAAAAATACATGCATCTCAAGATATGTGCCTTTAATTGTAAAAGTCTTCTTATTGAAAAACAAGAGATTTTCGCAATTTGAGACTTTTTACCATAGATTTTAATATTATTCAATAGCAATTTTATGTTTTATTTCCTTAGGACATAGAAGGGAACTATGTGTTACTTGTGAAGCCAAATTAAAAAAAATAATAATAAACTGGTAGCTCTTTCTAGCAAAAATCAAATTCAAACTTTGAGTCACAAAATTCCCTTTTCTCTTTTCTCAATTATTTATTTATGTTTTAGAACAGATGTTCCTCTGGGTTTGTGTGTGTATGTTTATGTAACTAAGAATCATCATTCACATTATATTTACATTTTAAATCTTTCAACAAGTATTTTTATTGATGAAATCAAATTTTTACTTTGTTCCAGCATTATACAAAGGGTAAAAGAAAAAATTAACTTCTGCCAAATATTTCGTCTTTAACACTGTTTTGCTTCCTCTATTACTGTTTATTCACATATCATTTTAATCGAGGTATTATTTGCATACACTGGATGCACAGATTATAAGCATACAGTTTAACTATAACTACAACTCCAATCAACAGAAATTTTCAGCAACCTAGAAAATTGTCCTGTATTTCTTTTCACTCAAATTACCTTTCCTACACAGATAGAAGCAATCACTTTTCTGAATTCTGTCACTGTAGTTTAATTCAGCTATTCTTGAATGTTATATTAATTGAAATATACAGTATATAACTATAGATGGATTCTTCACTCCGATTGTGTTTAGATTCATCCATTTTGTTACATGTATCAGTTTTTCTTTTTTAATTGCTGAGTAGAATTTTCTTGTATGGATAATAACACCATTTGTTTATCCATTTTCCTGTTGATATGTATTTGGGTTACTGTTAGGACTTGGCTCTTAAGAATAAAATTGCTATGAACATTCTTGCACAAAGCATTTTAAAAACATATTTTCATTTCTTTTGAGAAAATACACAAGAATAGAATGGCTGGATCATAGGTTAGGTATACAATTAATTATGTAAGAAAGTTTTCCAAACTATTTCTTCATTTTACTCTCTTATCAGTAACATATGAAAATTTTAATTGCTTCACATCTGCACAAACTTCACCAAAAACTACTATCAGTCTTTTTTATTTTCAGTCATGCCAGTTGTAGGTATTTATACATATATATCAATTCAAGAGTTTTATTACACTATCTCCCATTTACCCTCATTTACATCATCTCTCTTAAGCAGTAAATACAGAGAGGTTAAGCAATTATGCTTAGGATTTTTTGATATGTCATCTAGACTAATCAGGTATTTAATAAATGTTTTTCTTGTTACTAAAGCAATAAAACTATGCTAGACAGAACTTTCATAGCTATTAAGTACATATATTCAGGAGATATTTTATGATCTCATCATTATGCCTAGATTGTTTCATTTTTATCCTAAACGAAACTATCCAAATTCACTCAAAAATTGGGGAAAATTAAGTTATACATTTTATGCACTTATAGGACAGGGAGACACATAGCTCCTTTTTAAATTAAATGTCTCAAGAAGATATCTAATATTGCTGTTGTACTTCTGCAGCCTGCCTGAATTCACCAACAAGTCTCTCTCTCTCTTCAGGGAGCACATCCAGCCCTGTCTTTGTATCAAATCATGAAGGGTCCCTTCAAGTTCCTATTCCGTGCGCTGTACTGAATGTGGTCTTCATCACCGTTCTGATCATAACTCTCGTTGCTATGTCAGGTGGGTCTGTATTTTGTGAATTCATAGAGTTCCTTTTCTATAAGCATTTGTTGTAATCCCAGCTGAAATCAACAGGGATTACTTAGTCCAATTAATCAGAAATTTTGAGTAATTTAGGATTATCCCATATATCATACATGGTAGATTTCCTAAAAAATACTAGATATAATTCCATGTTTCTTTGATGATTAATATAATACCATTTTGAGATTTCTAGAACTTCTCTATCAGTATGAAAACTGTCTATGATTTATACATTATTATGGAAGAAAATTACTTTAATGTAGGCTTGAATATGGAATGAAAGGAGCTGATTCAGATTCTAAATAAATAACATTTACTTAGAAAAAAATATGGGCTGCACACTTATTGTTGACAGAAAAATAAGCCATAGATTAATTGGGACTTGGTTAGTCATTTGTCTTTCACCTCAAAGACCGCTGCCCAGTGGTTATGGTAATTAAGAATGGATCTAGACACTCTCAGAGTCAATGTCATACAGTATTCAAAACATACTGTTATGCCAGGATACATGTGTGTCCTTCACAAACATGAGTTGTTATAATTTTATAAAACAACTCAAGTTGTAGATGCTTTTATATTCTGAATGACTCCCCTGCAAGTTTTCTTTAATCTCCCAATACAGTGTGCTGCCTACTATAAGTTTAAGTTCCTCCACCCCTGCATTCAGATCCAAAATCTTACTGGAAATGTTTAATGCACTTTGTCCTTTCTAGTCAAAGGCTATTTTCAAGATTTTTCTATTTTTTTCTACCACTTTTGGACATTATAGCCAAAGAGCCACCCTCTTTTTTTTTTCTTATACCCTATACCATGATAATTAGGCACAATGGGAGATATGGTAAAGTGGGAACCTGCTTTCTTAAGCTTTTCAGAATTTGCCTTTCTTGCCTGTCATTCTTTATTTTATCACCTAGTGCAGCACAGCATTCCCTGAACTAGGTTTGCATGCTGTGGGTATTCAGTTCCTTTTGTAACTAAAACAATTTTCCTGTCCACAGTGGGCCACTACAATTGTCCAGCCCAATATGTGCCTTCAGAACCATCAGACAGCCATAATTCCTCATGCTCGGATGATTGGATTGGATACCAGAGGAAATGCTACTTTATTTCCAATACAACAAGGAAATGGACCTTGGCCCAAGACTCTTGCTTGAAGCATGGTGCTACTCTTGCTCTCATTGATTCTGAAAAGGACATGGTAAGATAGTATTCAAAACAATTTCATAAAATATTGCAATTTTCTTTTATATGGCTCATCTGTGATTTTATTCTGTTTCCTGATTTATGAAGAAGACATTGTACCTGTGTCCCATGTAGGAAAATTTTGTCTGAGGTCAAAATCAGGGCTCTATTTAATCTTGTAAATTTTATTTGAATGCTTAGCTTCAAAAGCCAGAAATCCAAATGAGTTGATTCTGTATAGAGCTAATGAATGATCAGCTTGACTATTGTACCTCAGATGCAGCTTTTGAGAAATTGCTTTTGAGAATTTATTATAGACCTGCCTACCCAGAGGGGTTGTTTAATATGCACCCTCTTTGTGCTTTCTTCAAGATCTTTTTAAAACGATATGTGGGTCGAGCTGAACACTGGATCGGGCTGAAAAATGAAGCTGGTCAGACTTGGAAATGGTCAAATGGCAAAGAGTTTAACAACTGGTAAGTTTCAAGATGTTTCTTTATCCTTTTCAGGCTGGTAGCTCAGGAGAACCATTTTCCTTTTTTCTACTCTTCTATATGAAGGTTGTGCTCTTTTTAAACAGAGCTTCAACTATCTCTTTTGTATGCTTATACTGCTTGGAATTCTTTAAGGAAAGGCTTTGATGTTATCATTTTGTTCTTTTCATCTACTTGGAATTCATACAATAAATGCTTCTGGTTATTTGATCTCAGAAAAAAATGTAGTGTGAATAAAAGAGCCAGTTAGAAATATGCCAGGAATAGTTATGATGATACAAACACGATCTAACATTTTCAATCTCGTATTAATATTTGAGTCATAAACTAGTCTTTGGAAAATAACTCCCTTTTACTCCTTCCCAGTTCTCATCTCCACAGGGGTAAAGAACAACATTTTCATACCTAATTAGGAGCTTCTGTGGACCTGAAAGAAAACTTGCCCCAGAATTAAAGATGCTGACTTTATTTTCATTACCTGTAATTAAACTACATTTTAAAGTTTGAAAAACACTTTATAAGTTTAGTGTTAATATTTGTCATCTGAAAACTCAGAGTTGAATGAATTTCTAGCTGTCTATATAGTTTTATTATACCCTTATTTTGCAATGTATAATGTGCACCCATGTTTTTGGCCCAAATTTTCAGGGAAAAAAATCTTTCATTTTAATTTTCTAATTCAATTAATTAATTAATTAATTAATTATATTTAGAGACTTGTTTTTTTGTATTATATTGGAATTTTAGCATTGATTTTTGAACATATTATGGTACAAGAAATTTTATATAACAAATAATTACAAAACACAAGAGCAGGTCTGAGGTATTTCAGGTACTACCCATGTATAATGCACATACTATTTTCCTGTCAAATATTTGGGCAAAAAAATACACATTGTATGTGGCAAAATACAGTAATTACTCATACAGACAATAAATTCAAATCTCTAGAAAAGAATTCTTAATAGGAGTCTAATGGTATATCCACAGATGAGCTTCAAGGGCCATAACCCCCCTACAGTTATATGCACTGATATGTAGTCTTTTGAATGTGTATACTTTTGGGGAATTGTTTCTTGAAGAGTTTGTGAATTCAAAAATGACCAAGAGTCACTCCTCTGGTGGCATGCCGACCAAATAAATGGAGCTCTTAACTCTTCTTAGCTTGTAACCTTCTTCCAAAATACTCTTCCTTTGAATAACTGCCTGCTGTCTCTCTAGATTAGTCTATGATCATTTGACTGGCAGACTTGCCTCATGCATTTCTACTCAGCAGAAAAAAAAGTTTTTATTCTCATGTAACTGAACAGAAATGATGATCTGAAAATAACTCTTAGTTTCTTTATTGTTTGATAGGTTCAATCTTACAGGATCAGGGAACTGTGCCTTTCTGAACAGCACAGAGGTCAGCAGCACAGAATGTGAAAAAAATTTACACTGGATATGTAGCAAACCCTTCATATAATGAGAAATCATATTTGTTTATGGACTCTTATTTCATGGAACTCAGGAAATTTGTGTCGATGGATGCTGCTCTCTGGTCAGACTTTTTCCATAAGGACTTTGTGAAAAACTTTGTATTATTTTGGAATCCTCCTTCCAAATAAGACTGCATGGAAAAGGAAGAGAAATTCCAGGAATATCTGCATTATCTGCATTGTGGAATAAATACCCTGGTCATGAGCTGAAAACATCACAGATTGATGGATATTTACATCCAAAGAATGAAAAGAATGACTTTAAACCTTTAGGCCGCACTTTATACTTTATCAACTCAGAAATAATAAAATAGCTAGGTTTAGAGCCATTATTTATTGTTGAATGACTACCAACGATGAGTGTCCTTCATGCCTTTGCACTATTTGAAGGAGTTAGATGGCAGTGTTAAAAACCGAATGTAAACAAAGGAAATTTCAACTGGTAGCACAGACATTGTCTAAATGCATTTGTTAAGCTCAGAGAACATGTGTAATTGGACAAATGCTTACGAAACTAAGCTTTGTAACATTTCTCTCTTTTTGGAGAAGTTTTTCAGGTTACTTTGTCACTTTTTCCCCAAAAAAAGAATGAGATGACCTTGCACTTAAGTCATTGTTCTTTACCTTACTTCTTCAATGTCTTTTTCAATGGTATGTAGTTCTTTGGCTTTAAAACCATCTCCACCCTGTTTGACAAAGATAAAAACAAAACCAAAGAGCATTAGGATATTTGTAAAGCTGTAAGTGCTGGAAAGTGTGCAATATATGGTGTCGCAAATTTCTATCAGAAAGAAATCTGTATTGTTCAAACCCAAACTATCTGATTATAAACTTATGCCTCTCCTAATCAATTCTGTCATGTGCAGTACTTCATGTGAAGTATTTTTAGTGCAATAAAGTGTTTGTTTGTTTGTTTGTCTTTTGTATTCGGTGCAGTTATAAGCTGATTTTGTGTATGTGAAAATAAAAATAGAATCAACAAAATGATTTCTAAGAACTGTTTGCTCCTTTAAAATGCACTGAAATTGTCATTCTATATAGGTAAGGAAAAATGCTATAACATTTTAAAAAGACTTTTCTATTGTAAAACTTTAGCTTTATAATATGGTTTCTACTTTTTGAATTGTTTTCATATGTGTGTTTCTAAAAGGGCTGTATTCATTTTTTTACAATAGCAGGCAGTAAATATTCTAATTGACTTAAAAAGAATTTATGTCATTTAAAATGTTTTTTCTCTCTTATTTTCTTCTGCTTTATTGTTTATCACACTCATACTAAAGAAGCACAGAGAAAGTAAGATGCACCAAAATTCATTTTGTGAAGACCTGCTTATAAGCTCATTCTGTCTCCAATAACACAGTAATTGGTCCTCATAAGCAATGCACTGAAAGCATCTTGTTCCAAAATGCTATATTTTAGTTATTTACATAAAAAAATTCATTAGACAGAAATGAGGTACTACATAATCTTGGTATATTTCAGCCAGGAAAAAATCTATTACTTTCAAAATTGTTTTATGAATGTATTTTGTAATATACTTCTCTGAAAGTTGGAATGTGTGCTATATGTGTTATCTTTATGTTTTTAAGATTTTATTTATTTTTTGTTTTTTGTTGTTGTCATTCAAGTACAGTTATCTCCACTTTCCCTCCACACTCCCCCAACCCCACCTCCACCACCTTCCACCCCTGATCCCACCCCACCTTGGTTTTGTCCATGTGTCCTTTATAGATATTCCTGAAAACCCTTCCACCTGTTCTCCCCATTCTCCTCTCCCACTCACTCGCCTTTATATGTGGTATCTTTAAACTGTTGACATTAATATGGCATATTGAAAAGAAAGGTGGATTCCTGCCCTTGCTCAGTGATAAATAAAATAGAAATTTTTTAATCTCAGTGTTCTTTAATTCTCACAGCAGTGAAATAAAACAAATGGCCTCCAAGCTCTAATATACTATTATTAATAATATCAATATACTCCCCCTGAGTAATGTTAGAAAAAAAAAACTCTTATAATTTGTGTACTATTAAAATATCTAAGTAAAAAACATTGCTGTTTGGAGCCAAAGCACAGAAGAAATATTGACAGAGCTTCATCTTACCACTCACTAATTGACTAGCTGTTTAAATTAGAATTAGTTAAAAACTTAGTTAAGAGTAGCTGGAAACTTAATTAGTTAATACATGAAAAACAACTTAGAACAGTACCTGGATGGTGATAACTATTGTTATCTGTGTTTTATTTTGCTTTTCCAACATAATTTCAATTTCTTCCTCTGGGAAGGGAATAATTCCTCACCTGCTTATTTCACATAATTTTAAGAACTGAATAAATTTAAAAGTATTTTAAAAATAAGATGCCATTAAAATGTTATACACAATAATCAGTCTTCAACAGACTCAAAATTTTTATAATGATTACAAAATGATTTTTCTAAGCTTGTTCTCAGTTTTCACAAATTTGACTAAGTTTTTACACATGGAGATGTATCATAACTAAATTTAAATTGTGAAACATATTTTGGACAAAATGTTAGAAAGTATATTAAAATAGTGATTGTTGATGATAATATAAGTTGATTTAGTTTAACTTTTGGAAAACAGTTTGAAAATATTTAACAAAAACCTTAAAAAGATTTATCTTCTTTTTTATGTGATAGATTTTTAGGGGAGTATTTTTAAAGGAATAATTTTAGGTGTGCAAGACATAATCATAAATACGTTTATCCAAAGGACTCTTTCTAATAATAGTAAGTCAGAAGCTACTTAATTGCTCAAAACTAAATATTTAGTTAAATACAATTCTACTAGCTGATGAAATAATATACCAATATTAAAAATAACATTGAAGATGAATGTTTATGTAAGTGCGAGAGTACCAAAACCTATTATTGCTAAGTCAGTTAAAGTAATATATATTAAGATTTCAAGCCATTAAGAAGCATTATGTTGAGCTAAAAGATCCAGGCACAAAATACTATCTGCTGTATGATGCCAACTATATTCCATTTATATGAAATTCAAGAACAGGCAACACCAAACGATAGTGACAGAAATCAGTGGACACCTCTGTAAGTTGGCTACAAGGAAGAAGTGTGAGGGGCATTAGGGGCCTTCTGGTGTATATCTTATCAGAAGGGCTGCTTATAAGCATAAACATCTGTCAAAACTTACTGAACAGAATACTTTAACTCTAAATTTTATTTGATGTAAATATACCTAAATAAAAAGTGACAATATATCAAAAAGTATTAATTATGTGTTTTGTGTTTCTATATACTAAAAGAGAAACTACAAAGGTAAACAAAGACTTCCGGCCAACATGGAGGCGTATGCAGACACACTGTGCCTCCTCTCACAACCAAGATTAAGGACAACAGAAATATAGAACCGAAAAGAAAAAAAAAAAACCTAACCTGAAAGGATAGAGGATTGAATTGTACAGAAATCCGACAACAATTGATTCACCCAGACCGGTAAGAGGGGCGGAGTCGGCGGCCGGAGGAGAGGGGCGGCGGGAAGAAGCAGTAGCTGGCGGTCCTGGGCACCTAAGTGGCAGTTACCGAGTGCAGGGAGGCAACGAGCAGACCAAGGGAGAGCACAGGTGGCTGACCACAGTCACACAGTTGGGGGCAGATAAACCAGGCGAAAATGGGCAGCAGATAAACCAGGCAAAAATGGGCAGTGAGAGGGACTACGCAGTGCAAGGCCCCAGCACCAGGAAATAGAGCCTAAAGGGCACCGGTTGAGAACACTTGTGGGGGTTGGGGTGCCGGGGGGGAGTCCCAGCCTCATGGGAGAGTTCCTTGGAGAGACCCACAGGGTCCTAGAACATGCACGAGCCTGCCCACATGGAAATCAGCACCAGAAGGGCCCAGTTTGCTTGGGGAAAGTGGCAGAAGGGACTGGAATCCGAGAGAGAGCAGAGCAAGCGCCTTTGTTCCCCCTTGGACCATGCCCCCACATACAATGTCACAACTCTGCGACTGGGTTGCCCTGCCCTGGTAAATACCTGAGGCTCCACCCCTCACTACATGACAGCCACCACCAGACCAAAAAAAAAAAAAAGATGGCTCAAACAGGAGTACAGATTGGAACCCCAGAGCTAATTCATCTGAGTGACCAAGAGGTAGCCAACCTATCGGATGCACAGTTCAAAGCACTGGTGCTTAGGAAGCTCACAGAATTGGTTGATTTTGGCCGCAAATTACATAAACAAATGGAGGCTACAATAAGTGAAATGAAGAAAAACGCACAGGAAACCAATAGTGATGGGAGGAAAACTGGGACTCA
>PVKU01013544.1:0-28204 GCA_004027475.1 Anoura caudifer | reverse complement strand
TGAAGAATAAATGATAAAATATGAGTACTGTACATTGCAGAGTGCCTGGACACTGTGGGTGCTCAAAACCAGTTAGGTCCTTTCCTGTCCCTGTTTTCTGCAGTTTAGAGAGCCATGGACATAGTAAAGAGCATTTGGGTAACAACAAGAGGAGAGAGAAACAACAGTGGCATGATGATACCTTATGCTCCAGTCCCCCTTATGTGGAGAAAAACCATGTTATATTTCTGATTAAACACATGAGAGTGGCTGAGAGGTGGACCCTTGCCCTGAGAAAGATTTTAATCTTTCAGACATTGGTCCGAAGTCTGAGCCAAAAATTTACCTTCCCGGCAGATAGTTTGATTTAAAAAAAATTAAGGATGGCGGTGAAAAAACTGGTCAACTATGAACCTGATTTCAACCTGCAACTTGGAAATGTTTCCTGAAGCTGGGATGGTCAACAAACTTGGGAGAAAGTGGCTATGTTATGTATTAATTGGTTAAGGGTTGCTACAGATCAAAAATACCAGTCTATTTCATGTATGAACTAAATACTTGAATGAAATAAATTCCAGATTCAAACTAGGCACAGTTCAAGGCCATATGCAAGTAGAAAATCTCAGTAAGGAAGGTAAAGTATCTAAAGAGAAAAATGTGCTCCTACTCTAAATTAGAGTCTCTGAATATCTTCACAAAGGCAGCATTATAATTACAATCATTTTCCACATGAGGAAAATGACACTGAGAGAAATGAAGTAATTAGTCCAAAATCAAAGAGACAACAACTAGCAGAGCCAAGATTTGCCTAAAGACTATCTGTTCTATTAAATACATTCACCCCCGACCCCATGTGGTTACAGCAATTTGTGTGGGCTCCTCTCTCTGTGTCACTGCAGTTACGGCCATGAATGGTCAATGTCTGTGCATTGGCTGCCTTCTGCACTAGACAGTTGGAATCTAGGGAAATAACTAAGATTAGTAATCATTTATTGAGCATCTACCATTTACTATGAATTTATTTAGCAAATAACGAGTGTCTGCGATGTACCAGGCACTGTCTTAGGTGCTGGGGATGCAGCGGTGAGAAAAACAGAGAAGGCCTTGCTCCTAAGGAGTTTACATCTTGGTAAAGTGATAGGTAAATTTACAAATATATCTATGTTACATCAAATGGCGATAAGGACACAGACACAGGCAGGCTGATGAATGTGGTGGTGGGAGTGTATGAAAGTTCTCTTTTGAGTCCTACTTTTTACTGACATGAAAAGCAAAGTTGTCAGCTACGCATGAGTAGGAAGAGGAAGTGGGGGAGATTTGGTGATAGAGAACGTGAGAAACAGTCAGTTAGGGGAGTATGAGTTAAGAAGAGATTAGTTGGCAAGCAATAAGATCAGTCATTGTAGTATGTTTTCCTCCAGCCATGTTCAGATGCTCTGGTTCAAGTGCACATTTAATCAAGTTTCCTATGATGAGCTCTTTGTAGATATCATCTCATTTAACAGCAACTCTGCAGGTTGTTTTCATCCCATAATTTCCAGATGAAGAAATTGAACTGAGAGAATATATTACTTTCTGAGGGTAATGCAGATAAGACTTGTCAGAATTCATATTTGAATTCAGTTCTGTTACCTTCAAACATTAAGCTGTTAACTTTGACACGATGTCTCTATCAAATCAGAGCAATATCTTTATCTCTATATGTGCTTAATACGTTCTCAATAAACTAGCTTTGGAAAGCCTTGGGTAAATGAGAAGTCTGCATGAGTCAATATAGACTCAAAAATCAATATGAGATTGCCCAAAAAAGACTGATTACATTGGGGCTACATGAATGAAAATGTAGTGGTGAGCCCACCATACAGGATGGGCCAGGTCTCACCTGTAGTACTGTCTCTCTCTCAAGGTTCTCATGGGACATCAGCAAACTTGAACACAGGATTCAAAGGAGACCAGAGAGGGCAGTGCAGGGCTTGGGAGCCATAAAACACGAAAAACGTGGGGGAAGAAAGAAGCTATGTTGTCTTTGAAAGTAAACTTAACACATTAGCTGTCTTTGTACACATCTCCAAGATTACCGTGTTCTGTGCAAATGTGGAGCACAGCATCAGGGCTTCAAAGAAAAGTAACAAAGGTGGATTCTGCCTCAGCATAAGGAAGAAGCTTGTGACAGTGGGAGCTGTCCAATTGGAGACAATTGAAGAGTTAAGGTACAGCTCTCTTAAACAGTATGGGCTGTTCTATAAGGGAGATGCATGCTGTGCAATTGAAGGTGATCAACAGGTTGTTCTGTAACCTTTCAGTAACAACAGAGGGTAAAAATGAATTTTCTGTTTGCCCTGCCAACTCTAAGGAAGTCTGAGATACTAATTTCCTTCCCTGATATCCTCTGGTGCTTGTTTTCCTTCCACAGGCAACGTTTTTTTTTAATATGTGGAGTCAAATTGTTTGTATGGGTATCCCTGTTCTGACATGTATTAGCTGCATGTAATTAGGTGAATTATCTAATATCTTTGCACCTATCTCCTCATCTATAAAATGAGAACAATAATAGAACCTCTATTACGGGGTTGTTGCGAAGGTTACATGAATTAATCCATCCATAAGGGGTTAGGAGAATACCTGGTATCATAAGTGCTCAATAAATGTTAGTTCTCATTTTTTTCAATGGTTCACCACACACTGCTATTTAGTGTCACTTCATGTTTCATGAGTTCTTGTTTTCTCCAACCAGACGGTCCTTTAGGGAAAAAGTAAAAATTTGTTCAGGATACGGAAAATATTCATTTTCTGAAAATCTACTGGGTGCCAGCCCTGGACTATATCCTGGGGAGAAGGAGAGAAAGAGGCAACAGTGGTGAGAAGCTAAAGATAAATGACCTGATCTCCATAGTTAGTAAGATGATTACAGTTTAGTGGGAGAGAGGGAGCCGAGGTCCCACCTGACTCAGGCTTGACTAATTTTCCACCTCATCTGCTACATGCCCCTGTTGCCTGGTGTGTTCTACCTCAGTGACTTCAAGTCCCTCCAACAAGCTCAGAGACTCTCCATCTTCCTACTGTCCCTCCCACCAGGACACTAGTCTCCTTGCTCCCTTGCCCTTGGAATAAATGGCTTCTCTCACCCCTCCGGATTTGGCTTAAATAGCATCTCTTCAGCTCATCCTTTCATAACTGCCATATCTAAATTGGTTCCGCATCAGTCCCCCAACAATTACCAATAGACCTCATCTGTTACCCCACAGCACTTGCTGCAGTGTTTACATTTATGTGCTTACTTGTTGGCTTCCTTTTTTTACCCACTGTTTCCCTCACAAAGGCAGCAATCACTTCTATTTTTATTCACTCATGAGATCTCTTTTGCCTAGCTAGGCTTTCCATAAATGTGTGTTGAATAAGTGCAAGATCGTTTCAGCATCATGTGGCAAGCACTGTAGCTACAGTGTGGATCTCTGCTGGGGGACCAGAGAAGACAGACACCTAATCCCCCTTTGCAGGTCCTGAAGGAGGCATTGTAGAGGCTGTAGGTGACCCCTCCCGCCCCTCAGCACCCCTCCGTACTTGCCAGCACCTTCCTGCTGCTGGATTGCCACTCTGTGGGAGGGCTTTCTCTGCCTGAGGGAGCGTGCTTGGCCAGGAGACACAGCGAGTCCAGAAAGACCCAGGAGTCCGTGAATGCCCAGAGGAACAGCCCTCACCCAGCAAGGGGTGTGCATGGGAGGCCTGTGCTGGACAATTCTGGCCTAGACAACTTTGAAGTGTATTCTACAGCATTGCCACAAGGTCCAGCAGTGCTGAGTCCCTGTTGCCAAAAGCAGTAACCTGTTCCTTAAAACACCTTCTAGAGGCTTCCTTCCATGTTTTACTGCCCTACCTCCTAACAGTGTACCCAGGACACTTCAATAAATTGCTTGCATTCAAATCCCCATCTCAGGTTCAGAAAATTTCAATCTAAGTGAGGACACACACCCAGGATCTTGAAAGACATTCAGAGTTCACTAGACAAGAGTAAAAGCACATTCAAAGACGGCTGGGCCCCCTTAGTGCAGAGAAAAGAATCAAAGCCCAGTTTCTACTCAGGTGTCTTTCCTCTACTAGGTGTCAGATTTTTTCTGAGGGTTGGGGGAGGAAGGGCCAGACCCCTATAAGGTATTTATAGAAAAGATAGTAAGGGATTGGTGGATCCCCAGCACATTATATTCACTATTTCAGAGCCAACAGCACCATTCATTACAGGTGGACAGAAGTTCCTAAACTCTTGAAATAACATTGCAACTCAGCATGCTGCACTCATGAGCCTGTAGCTAAAGAGCTTCTTTGTCTCCTTTCCTTTTCTGAAATACAATTTGGGATTCAGGAATGTGATTCTTAACCCCAAGAAGGAAATCTTGTACAAATGGTTTCTTGAAAGCCAGCATGCAGCCTGTTCGTAAACTTTATGATGTGTGAAGCACATGTTCGAAGGAAGTATTTATTAGCAGGGCCGTAAGTTAAATTAGACAAGGTGGCTCATGCCTTCAATATTCCGTCATTTTCCATACTGTTTATGTATCCAGACCCAAGTGTGAAATTTAAATTTGCTTTTAATGTATTTGCCTGACAAATGATTTACTCTAGCCAAACACGTTTTCTTTTGGGTCCCCAGGAGTCATGCAGTTGGAGGAGACTGAAAAAATGCTTATAAATTACATTGTCAATGTTGAGGTTTCTGTGCAGGTATCACAGAATGATTTTGCTGGTGGCTAATAAAGTGTAGCTTATCTCGCATGGAAATTGGAGTGGCTTGTATTTGAAGTGTCATGGTAGATTTAGAAACCGATTAGTCACCGTGCTGTCTCTGAAAGTCACAGTTAGCGTTAACAAGTATTTGGGTGGCTCCTACTGGGACACGAGTTCTGCAATGGGCTGTGACCCTTGGTCTCTGACTTCTGCCAAGCTCCTGCCAGGGCACATCAAAACGAGCGCTAGAGTAAGAAAATTGTAAACTTTGCAGAGATTAAAAAAATTCTTGTAACCACATTCTGAAAGTAAAATCCTGTAAACCTGAATTATTTATAGTACCTACTATGCTGTCTACAGTATTGATAGCCTTGCTTTATACCGAAAATCTTAGTGTGAATATGGTTGATTTTATACAGGTAGAGGAAAACACTTATTGGGAGACTCTAACTCACTCTGTGTTTTTAAAAAGAGGTGGTTGTGTGTGTGTGCACTCATATGCCACACAGCGTGTTGTGTCTGTGTGAGTGTCAGTCTGTAATTGGAAGGGCACTCACATGGAAACGAGCTCACTGAGACGTGTTGTGAGTGTGTACAGATGTGCTTGTGTGTGCCCGAAGCAGATGCTTCTGAAATCCACAAAGCAGTCAAAATACAAAGTCAAAGTTTTAAAAACATTTACATCTAGTGATAAAAAATTTTTTTAAGTCTTTCTTTATTATGTGTCCTTGCCACAGTCACCGGACTCTGTGGAAAGCAATGATGGCCTGAGGTAAAATCACACTGACATGGATCACTGAAATACTGTGGCGTAGCTTCGAGAAGCTAGCCGACTTTTAAGCCTCGGTTCCTCTCACAGAAAGCGAAAGGCAGGGCTGCCTCGATGTTGCACAATGGGCCAACTCATGATGTTTTCTCTGCGTTTGAAATGCTGACGAGGAGCCAAGGTTTATCTTTCAATACCCATGCTTGAACAAGTTCAGACAAAGTGTTCCTAGCTCTGATTTGCTCTGCTTTCTTATTTGTCTGGTAGATGTCCTTCACAAGGGACAGAAAAAGCAATGGACATTCAGGCACAGAACATAAAAATGCATGGGGTAACAGTGTTTCAAGGCCTCAAATGTTCCTGCGCAGCTGATAAAATTACAGACTTCGGAATCAGTCACCTGGATTTGACTAACTGGCTCTGCAAATCATAAGCAACAGGACTTGGATCTCTGTTCCCTTCCCTGTAACATGAAAATACTGAAAGCATCTATCACATCTATTTATTGTGGATGTTAAAAGAAATAATATACAGGAAGCACCTAGCACTGTTCCTGACACCTAAAAAAGTACTCAGCAAATATTAGATGTTATTTATTATTGTTGTTGTTGTTGTTATTATTATTAGTCTGCTATGTGCCAGGCACTGTATGAGGCTCCTTGTATGATCTCACTGCATGGTAATGAAAGACCTGCAATGTAAATATAACTAGGGCTGTTTTATAAATTATGAGACAGAGGCTCAGAGAAGAGACCAAGAAACTAGGCTGGTAAGAGTCAGGAAAATTATTTAAAGCCAGGCCTCTTTGCCTCTAAGCTCTTAATTTATTCATGTCCTGTCTCATACAGTACCGGTCACATGTGACTATTTAAGTTAGTTAATATTAAATAAAAAATTTAGTTCCTCAGCTCCACTTGCTGCATGTCAAGTCTCAAAAGCCATATGTCGGTGCAAATAGCTACAGTACTAGACAGCACAGACAAAGAATATTTCCATCATCTCAGAAGTTCTATTTGACCACACTGCAGCCTTGAACCGACACCAGCTCTCCAGGCTGGTTTGTTCTCTACAGGATGTAAGATATTCTTCTAAATATTACAGCAAAGGTTCATCAATAGATTATTTAACTCTTTGTAGTCAGGATAACCCATTGGCCATATGGCCATGTAGATGATACTAATCTACCTGACAGTCTACACAGCAATGAAAAACCTGCCCTCCGTCAGGTTATCACAGTGTCTGAGAACTAGGAGGACCCTCAGTTGTGGTTTAGACCACCCTGCTGTTCAATAGTGAGAACTGATGACGATGGGAAACCCTAGTCAGTGTGCAAACACCGGCGGAGTCCCCAACATCACATCCACCCACCTGTAATCCTCTATGGGCTTGTGCTTTTCCTTTGGGGTCAATAAGCTGAAGTTGATTTAAATACTGTTTAAGTTTCCAGCTAGCGTCTACTTAGAGTAAGCTTTGGAAAAAGGAGATGGTGATTTGTTACTATGTCCTTAATGCTAATATTTGCCCAGGAAATTTTTCTCCTAACTGGAAGCCAAATGACTTGTCTAGTTAGGCAGCCAATAAGCATTATTTATAACATTTATCACCTTCTTTCTGCAGACTCTCTTGATTGGTATCAGATACTACAATCTGGAAACTTTAATGGAAAGAACGAATGGGATAGCAAAGCAAATGACCGCATAACTGAACGTTGAGAACAAAGCCAAGCAGATTGCCCCTTTGAGAAGAGTCTCTTTCATGTAAAACCAGTCCTGTTTGATTTTAGAAGGAATAGTTGAGGCATAAGAAACAGACCTGGGGCCCTTCGTGCATGTAAAAGAGTAGGTAGCACCCTAGAAGGAGCATAAGGGGCCAGAAGATTGGGTACCTCTGTGGTGTCCTGAACGTATTTCAACTAGAACATCTATCACGTTGTGTTTTACGTGTCAGTTTCCAAGTCCCATTCTCCCACAGATTACGAGCAACATAAAACCTATCGCTTAGCACAGTGTCTTCCAACATGGTAAAATATTAGGCTTATTGAAAAGATAAACCAACGAATCATTGTTAAGTAGCTGATATAATCAAAGAATACCAAGAATTTGTATGTTAAACCACCCCCTCTCCAAAAATAAGAGTATGATCATTATCCCAAAACCTTCACACCTCATTGTCTGTTATTGCTTTAGCCAACCCCCTTTGGTGTAATACCAAATGATCCATATGCTGAACTATTCCTCTTTGAATGAGTGATTTGGTTGATATTAAATTCTAAGATTCTCTCAAATGTAAGAAGCACTCAATAAGCAATGGTTTAAAAAATGATAAGAAGAAAGAAGTAAGGTTATTGTTCTTTGAGGTCTGGTTGGTCCCAAAGAAAGAGAAGAGTTAAAAGGAGCAATTAGGAATCATTAGCTGGATATAAACTCGACTTCCTGAGAAGATACAATAAGTCACTTTGTCCTGTGGAATGTATTCAATACTAAAGAACAATAAATATAGTCCAAAAAGAATTAATTCAGTAACCAGGAAGGCCTAATTTACAATGTGCAATATAGGACCCAGAAGTTCTGCCTCATGGAAACTATTAGGCCCAATGACCCGAAACTTTGATAATATATGCATGTGTAGTCTGCCTGGGCCTTCCCACATATGCACACCTACTCACTTCTGCAAATGTCCTTACGTCACTAGCTGGTAGAAGAGCAGGAAGTGGCTTCCTGCACCTGCCTGTATCTTTTCATTCCTAAGGCCACTATCTGACTGCCAAGAAATCCTTGTTTCTGCAGAAACAGCCATGTTGACATCAGAGGGAATGATTTCCAGTCTATGACTACAACAAGGGGACATTGACCCATTCCTCATTCATAAATGGGAGGTGGGGTGTTCAGGTTGTGTTCTCTAACATGACAAATATTCCCCAGTTAGAAGTGAGACATTGATTAGATGGTATTGAGATCATAAATTCTCATGCTGTCACTTGTTAGGAAGGTTTGCCTTCCTAATGCAAATTTATTCCTGAAAAACAAAGAAATCAAATGAATTAGCTAGGCTTAAGTCTTTTCTAAATGCACCTGTAATATCTAAGTTATTTTCTTTGTGTTCAACCTCCTTTGGGAGATCCTGGTTCACAATCAAATTAATTTTTGTTATTTGTTTTGCTTTGCATTTTTTAAGTACACATCTTTATGAGCAATTTAATCATGAGGAATCAAAAGAATGCATTTGATTTTGTTTCCTGTGGCTTTGTCACCAAGGTGTCCAAGCACCCCAGGACCACACTTTTCATCTTCTCTTCCCCATAGCCAGATTTTGTTGACTCCAAAGTACAATTCAACCCCAGAGAAAGCTTCTTATCAGATGAAATAAGAAAGAAGGAACTGTACCTCTCCTGGGAAACACTTCCCCCACTCCCGGGACTAGGCATATGATGTTCCAGTCCACCGTTCTGATTTTATCATCTACTTGGAATTCAGCAGTAAGACTTGGTTGCTAAAACACAGTATTCAGACTTATTTCTAAACAGTGTCCAGACAGAGAAGTTTTAAGTACATACAGATCAAGAGCCATCCATAAGCTAATCTACATTCTCTCAACAAATGTGATGTAATGAATATCTGTCAAGGATCAGGAATAGTAGTAAGCAGGTGGCATATAAGTAGACTAGCATAGTTCCAGGGGGAAAATAGGTAACCTGGGCATTTGTAATATGACTAAAATTTAATAAATTCCATGATAAGTCAAAGGTCAACTTCATGGAACTTGTCTCTTCTCTGAGGTTATCATTGTGTTTGAAAACAGTGTAATCCCATCTGGTTTCTTCATTTTCTTAATTCACAGAATGTCAGTATTGGGGCTCAGAACTCCAGCTCCCTACTCTGGATTTTGAAGATGTTTTACAAAGTGATGAACATGCATACAAGTGGCTCTCCAGCCTCAAGAAAGTAGGCATAGTGCGACTCACAGGAGCATCCAGCAAACCAGGAGAAATTTTAAAACTTGGGAAAAGGATTGGTTTCCTGTATCTCACATTTTATGGGTGAGTTACCAAATAGTTTATATTCTGACATTATAGATAAAGTTTAATATATTTCTCAGAAGGGGTACTGTTTTGGTAGGAGATGTTTTGGTAGGAAATTTCCATACTATCTTGAGCAGGAATTCAGATAAGAAGCTGAGTCTAAAAGTGATATTTCTTTAAGAATCACTGGAATTCTTAAGAAGTCTGAAAGCCCAAAGACATCAGGCTATTTATAGGTGTATATTAGTTTTCCTGAGCTGCCGTAAGAGAATAACATAGACTGGGTGGCTTAAAGAACAGAAATTTACTTCCTCGCAGTTCGGAAGGCCAGAAGTTCAGGATCAAAGTGCCAGCAGGGTTGGTTTCTGGAGAGACCTCCCCTCCTTGCCTGCAGAAGGCCGCTTTCTCACATCTCCTCACATGGACTTTCTTCTGTGCACCCACACTCCTGGTGTCTGCTTCTCTTCTTACCAGGCCTAGAGGCCCCACACCTGGAACTTAACCTTGATTGCCTCCTTACAGGCACTCTCTCCCAATAGAGTCACATTGAGGGTTAGTTAGGGCTTCCTCAAGTGAATTGTGGAGAGACACAATTCAGTCCATAACAGGTAGGGTGGAAGACTGTGTTTCTTCAAGATTTTTATAAAATATTCAGCTCTGCAAATGTTAAAAGTCATTAAAGTTTTACCTCCCAAGAGTTGGAGAAAAATAAAATCAGGCCCTGGGGGATTGAAACCCGCCACCAGATGTGTTTAAAAATAAAAAGATAAAATTAGCATGCAGAAAATTAAGTCTATGAACTTAAGCAAGTAACAGGAAATATAATTCATTTTAACTTTGGAACAAGAAGCGGTTTGCATAAGAATTGCTGGGAGGTAAAACTAGTTATGGATGATGAAATACTAACAACAGAAAATACTTACCTGGAAGTGGGGGCATGACTTCATTTCTAATCTTGAGGGTGAGCCTCTCATATGCGGTGAAGACAATGATTCTTGGACTCGTAGAATAGAGGGCATTGGAAGGAGAAAGGACCTTCAGACTCTGAAGGTTGGAAACTGCTAGCACACAGACCGCACTTAGATGTGTTTTGCTGGGCCTACATGATGTTCAAAGAAAATGAAATTAGTCATCAATGCTAAAAAAACTGGAAGATTTTATATGATGTATGTATCTGACATTTCTTGAAAAAATCAAGTCTGGCAATAACTGAGCCTAAATTCCTGCATGCTGACAACCTGCTGGGCCAAAGTAGAGGCTGCTCCTTGAAGACAGCAAGTGTTCACTCCCCAGTTGGCCAAAGGCCTTCCCCGGCCCTGCTAGCCTTCGAGTTTGCCACCAGAATCTATGGTAAGACCTCATCTGTTAATAAACAGAGGATTGAAAAGCTCAATTACTTGCCCCCAGTGATTTCAGCAGGTTAATTAATTGCAGAAGATGCTACCCTATTTAGACTTGAACGACCCAGCCTCTACCGCCACTCCAAGAATGTCTCATAAAATGTGTACCTTCCCTAGATTTGCAAGAATTTGAATGGCCTTAAGGATCACAGCAGTCATAGGCAAACAAAAAAAAGGAGGAAAAGTATTGAAATTACTAAAAGCCTCAACTGTATTATTTGTTCTTTATTTAATTTTCACAATTTTCTGAGATAGAGACTATCTCCCATTTCACTCTAAGGAACCTGAAGCCCAGAGAATTAAACCATAACCCACGTGCCCAATACATAGTTAAAAAGGAACCAGAGCTGGGATCTAGGTCTTTTCTGTCCCTTAGCTTCCTAATCCATGTCACTATCAATAATATAAAGGAAGAACATGGAAAAGATGCTTTCAGGCACTGGATGTAAACAGAACATTCCAAATAAATATCTTCTACATTGTTGCACTTAGCTTTTATTTGCTGACAGCAGACTTTTTATATCTATGCCAACACGTTGGACAATTTCATAACAGTGGCCAAATTGGGGGCTCTTCGTTGCAGTTCTCTTACTCCTGCCCCCACCCATCACATAAGGGTCAACTCTGCATCCTGATTTATGGCTTGTATTTTGTTTTGTCTTATTGTTATGAATAGTAACAAAATAATTTGGCCACTGATCTAATATTGTGAAATTTATTGGAATAAAGACTAAAGGTTCCTTGTCAAAATAAATCAGACCTCCTACTATTATTCCATGTCCTTTGTCCAAGCCCAGTGCGTAAAACCAGACAGGTTTTATGTACTGCCAGTCCTCAGTCTCACCTTCCGCAGGTGATCACACTTCTTTCCTGAATCTCAAACTGCACCACAGACCACAAGTGCCTTTCTTGCTGCCATACTGCTACTCTCAGCACACATCATCAAGATCTCTCCTTTTATTTCGGTGGGGGGGATGCCTTTTCATTTTCTAGCTTAAGAAGTTACAGAAGAAGACAGTTTCGCTGTTGTTGCTTTGAATTTTTATTATTTGTGGGTTTAGTTGTTGTTGTTCTTATTGTTGTTAAGAAAACGATCAAAGCATTTTCCCTGGAGTTATTTTTTCTTTTCTGCTCCTTTCCATCGTAATGTGGGGAAAAGATACTGTATTTTAGGTGACAACGGTTCTCAACTGAGGCTGCACATTGAAATAGCCAATTTAAAAAATATACTGATGTTTATGTCCATTCTTCAGAGGGTTTTTTTTTTTTTAGCAGGACTTGGATTTGGCCTGAGTATCAGGAATTTTTTAAACTGTAGGCAATTCTGATGTGCAGCAACATTACAAACCTCTGGCTGAGAGGAAGTGTCCTTCAAGAGAAGGCAAGTCTCGACTGGCAAATAACTTGGGTGCTGCACATCCTCTCAGCTCTCACAATGAGGTACCCTAAATGGCATTTATCATGTTCGTCTTTGTCCTGTGCCAATGCCTGGACATGACTTACCTTCACAATAGAACTAGTAGCTGCCTTAGCCAGGGCCCCTCCCTTTGCTATCTTTGTTTCTCCACTGGCACAGTACTTTCTTCTTGTTTGCAAAATAATCACTTGGCGAGTACGTGTACATAATAAATGAACGATGGCAGTAGATAATGGATGAGAGGGGCTTGACAGAATTAGGAGAGGGACAGAGAAAGGCAAGTGGGTGAAGTTAAAGGCAAACTTTGTTTTTTGTGTAGATTTTTCAGGGAGCCTGGTTTCCACTCTTGCTTAAATGCCAAAACCAGTCAATAGTGAGGTGTGATTTTACAAACACCTCCCTTAGGAACCAACACCCACCTAGCACTTTTCCATTCAAATAGGATCATATTTGGAGAATTCGAATTTGCATTGGTCTAAAATGAAAAGTATAATATCTAATTTTGGTTTTTGGCTGTCATATCAATTATTAAATTGTTGATTGGATGAACAAAAACAGTAAGTTCCAGCATTTTGTGCAGCCTTGGTATGTAGTGGGCAAAGAATAAATGTTTAACAAATAAATGCATGCCTAGATGCTTTTAGAAGACTACAAAGCAGCAAATGAATGCAATAATTATTAGAGCATTTTATAATTATAAGATTATGTTCAACTTCTAAATAAAAAATGATAATAACTTTGGGGACAAACGTGCATGCCATCCATCATCCACATCCGTATTATCTCAGATGCTTGCCATTGTTGTGTCACTGCATCCTCTAAACCAGGGATATCAAACTCATTTTCACCGGTGGCCACATCAGCCTCCCAGTTGCCTTCAAAGGGCCAAAATAATTTTAGGACTGTATAAATGTAACTACTCCTTAACTGTTAAGGAGTTGAAATTACATTCAGCCCTTTGAAGGCAACTGCAAGGCTGATGTGGACCCCAGTGAAAATGAGTTTGACACCCCTTGTCTAGACAATACTTTTTTCACACAACCACGTAAAATGCTCAGTATCCTAATGCCTTGATGATGAAAGCATTCCTGGGAGAAAAGAATAAGTTGATAAAGAAACTTCCATTATCATCAAATATGTATCAAATATGTTTACTTGTGGGACAGTATATAAAATGATAACTTCTTTAGAAGGATTTAAACCTTCAATTCAAGGTGATGTAGTTTTTACAGAGGGAAGCCAAATATCTCATCCCAAGTCCTCGACCCCCACCAAAAAAAATAAATAAATATGGCTTTCTTTATTGAAGAAGTTGTCTGAATTTTATGACATAATTTAACCCAACAGGGAACAGTACTAGCTCAGTGCCCACACTCTTCTCTCTGAGGGAATTTTAATGAAAGAGAATATATGCTAAGATATTGAGGGCATCCATTGGGCAAAACATCAAAAATTCTTTCTTAGCATTGTTGACACTTACCAACCCTTAGTTAGAAAATTAACCTCAAGACTCTGAGTCACCCTTCTTCATTAGAAAGTCAGTTGGAGTTATTGAAAATTTCAGCCTTAACTAGCAAGACCAACTTCTTTCCAGAATAAAGCCCAGAAGATCAGATTTCCTACCGTCAAAGAATATTTTATTTGCTGGCATGAGCGAGTTGCATTAATATACTTGTAGTAATGATTAGACTAATGAGAACAATGAAGGGAAAATAAATATGTTTTTCTGAAACACTAGCAGCAGGAATAAAGTAAAAACAGTGAGAGACAATGAAGAAAATGGGTAAAAGAAAAGAAACTTATGGATGTTGGTGATAGGTGAATTTTATCTTGTAGAAACAAACATGGAAGCTGTGCAATTACTGAAAAAACTTATACAGCCACACATTGTAGAGAAAATATAAATAAATACTGTGGAACACTTAGCTCCAAAAAGAACTGAGGAGCCAATGCCCCAAAGCATCTGTATCCCATTAATGCCCAGAGAGCTGCCCAAAGGAACAATGGAAACAGAACACATTCATGCCTTCTCGGCCGGTTATTTGGAAGTGACAAGTTGATCCAAACCTTTCATTCAATTCCCTGGAGCTCTGTGACTTCTCCTCAACTGAGGACTTGCTTTTCTCTGTCCATGGGAGTATTGGAACACCTGCCATGCCCTTTGAGATCTTTGGATAAAAATTTGCTGGAAAAAAATGCAAACTTCTACTACTACTGCCAGGATTTGCCTCAGCATGAGTGCCTTGCATGGAGGCTTCGTGAGATGAATGAAATGTCAGACAGAAAATGTTTCTAGTGGGCTTTTTGTCAAGTATGCCAGCAGTCCAGTTAAGGATTAAGAAAACAGAAATGGCTTCTGAGGACTACAAGTATTTCTGCTACCATTTCTGTATGGCAGCGCGGCAGTATCTCACACATGAGGTTGTATTAGAGACTAAGTGGGTATAAGTGAAAAATATTATTATTCTTTGGCACCAGAGCCCTTAGAAATTGCTTCTACCATTAGCACTGCCTCCAAAGCTGACCAGGAAGCAGCTACTCAGCTGATATACATGTTACCAGAAAACATTTGTGAAGTGCGGTGGCTGAATAGGGAAAGAAAACAAGTTTACCCATTTTGTTGAAGTTCTAGCCAAGAAATTGCTTGAGCAAACCACAGAGCCTATCCTGAATAAAAATGGCTTCTGAGTTATGAAAAAAAAATCAAATCAAAACCTGAAAGCAATTCAGACTTGGGAAACAGGCAAAGAAAACTTGTCTGAGTTCTGAATTTAGTTGTAATTCCATCCCACTTTGTAAAAAGTTCACACAGGGATTTCTTAATGAGCTGTTTTAAGATTTAGTACCAAGCACAGTGTTTGACTCGGGGCAAGGGCCTTTAAAATGTGTGCTTTTGTAAGTATTAGGGTTTCCTAAGCAGAGTTTACAAGCTACGTTCTTCCAGCCATTGTGAACCCCAACTTATGTTGTCAGCCAAGTCTTGGTCCCTGGGGTTTCCTCTGCAATATCAGGGTTCATTGTCATTAAAGTTGCTGCCAACAAAACCACTTGAGTATGAGGTCATCTCATGAATGAAAGGAAAAAGAACTTCTGTGTCTCATGCTCCTCTAGAAATCATTTGAGGAAATATATAAGGTACCCTAATAACGTACTTGCTTCTCCACAAGCCTGAGCCCCACTGCTTCCTTGGTAATACTCTGGGCAGGCAGCGCAGGCAGCTGTTACTACTGGAGCGGGAGAATAATTTTTCACTAAGCATCTTTGATGTGCTAAGTATGGGGCTAAATGCTTCACCATCATTTTCTTGATTTTTTTCTCCATTCTTATAAGAATCCTTATCCCCGTTTTAGAGGTAAGGACACAGGTAGAACCATCAGGCTGCAAGCCCAAGTTTCCTTGACTCTACAGTCTGCGGTACGTACTTCACATGATGGTGCGAGGGCAGTCTGTTGTTGCCTAACGCTTCCCCCGTAGTTCCTAATACCGTGACAATGTTGACTATCAAATTCGGCTTCTACTCGTAGTTATTGCTCTGATACCAGAGAATATTTGACAATGTAATGTGCAAATCCTAAATCAAATTATAACAACAGCACCAGATTATCAATTTCCTTTTCCTCTATTAAGGTCAACTATAGCCAAATGTTTATGCAAAGGCAAAATGACAATCAACAAAAAATCAGATAACTTGTCACAAGGGAAGATAAAGTTTGTATTTAAATCTTTCACATCAGTAATCTAAACTAGCATCCAATTCTTGCGCAGATGAAATTCATTAAGCAAAATTTGACCTCCTATGCAAAGGAATTTTCATAAATAATAATTTATTATTATTTTAATATATTTTATTGATTATGCTATCATAATTGTCCCATTTCTCCCCCTTCATTCCCCTCCACCCTGCACACCCCCTCCCACCCACATTCCCCCCTTTAGTTCATGTCCAAGTGTCATAACTTCTCTAGCTTCTACATTTCCCACACTATTCTTGCCCTCCCCCTGTCTATTTTCTACCTACCATCTATGCTACTTATTCTCTGTACCTTGTCCCCCCCTCTCCTCCTTCCACTCCCCTGTTGCTAACCCTCCATGTGATCTCCATTTCTGTGTTTCTGTTCCTGTTTTAGTTGTTTGCTTAGTTTGCTTTTCTCTTAGCCTGGTTGTTAATATCTGTGAGTTTGCTGTCTTTTTTACTATCATATTTTTTATCTTCTTTTTCTTAGATAAGTCCCTTTAACATTTCATAGAATAAGGGTTTGGTGATGATGAACTCCTTTAACTGGACCTTATCTGAGAAGCACTTTATCTTCCCTTCCATTCTAAATGACAGCTTTGTTGGATAGAGCAATTTTGGGTGTAGGTCCTTGCCTTTCATGACTTGGAATACTTCTTTCCAGCCCCTTCTTGCCTAGAAGGTCTCTTTTCAGAAATCAGATGACAGTCTGATGGGAACTCCTTTGTAGGTGATTGTCCCCTTATCCCTTGCTGCTTCTAGAATTCTCTCCTTCATTTTAATCTTGGCTAATGTAATTACGATGTGCCCTGGCATGTTCCTCCTTGGGTCCAACTTCTCTGGGACTCTGAGCTTCCTGGACTTCCTGGAAGTCTATTTCCTTTGCCACATTGGGGAAGTTCTCCTTTATTATTTGTTCAAATAAGTTTTCCACTTGTTGCTCTTCCTCTTCCCCTTCTGGTACCCCTATAATTTGGATGTTGGGACGTTTAAAGATGTCCTGGAGGTTCCTAAGCCTCTCCTCATTTTTTGAATTCTTATTTTTTCCTTCTTTTCTGTTTGTTTCTTTCTGCTTTCCTGTCCACTCCACCGATTTGAGTCCCAGTTTTCCTCCCATCACTATTGGTTCTCTGTGCGTTTTCCTTCATTTCACTTATTGTAGCCTTCATTTGTTCATTTCATTTGCGACCCAAATCGACCAATTCTGTGAGCAACCTGATCACCAGTGCTGTGAACTGTGCATTTGATAGGTTGGCTATCTCTTGGTCACTTAGATGAATTGGCTCTGGGGCTTTGATCTTTTCTCCTGTTTGAGCCATTTTTGGGGTTTTGTGGGGGGTTTTTTGTTTGTTTGTTTTGTTTTTATTTTGGTCTGGTCATAGCTGTTGTGTAGTGAGGGGTGGAGCCTTAGGTGTTCCCCAGGGTGGGGCAGTCCAGTTGCTGGGTTGTGATGCTGTTTGTGGGGGCAGGGTCTGAGAGGGAACAATGGCACTTGCTCTGCTCTCTCTCGGATTCCAGTCCCTTCTGCCACTTCCCGTAAGCAAATTGGGCCCTTCTAGTGCTGATTTCCATGTGGGTGGGCTTGTGTATGTTCTAAGACCCTGTAGGTCTCTCCAATGAACTCTCCTGTGAGGCTGGGAGTCTCTCCTGGCACTTCAACCCCCACAAGTGTTTTCAATCGGTGTTTTTAGGTTTTATTTCCTTGTGCTGGGGCCCTTGGTTGCGAGGTCTGTCTTGCTCCCGTTTTCACCTGGACTATCTGTGCGCAAATGTGGAATGTGGGAGTGCCTGGTCAGCCAGCTGCTTTGTGTGGCCTCACTGTGTCTGCCCATTGCCGCCCGTTGCCACTCAGTTCCCCGGGGTCTGCTAGCCACCACTTGTATGTCTGGGGTCTGCCAGCCACTGCCTGCGTGCCCAGGTCCACCCGCCTCCACTTTTTCCTGCTGGGACTCCACCCCTCTTACTGGTCTGGATGAATGGTTGTCAGACTTCCATACAGTTCAATTTTCTATCAGTTCTGGTTGTTTTCTTGTTTCTAAATCTCTGTTGTCCTTAATTTTGGTTGTTTGAAGAGGCACAGTGTGTCCACCTATGCCTCCATATTGGCCGGAAGTCCTATTATTATTATTATTAATTTTGCAATGCATTGCATTCTAAGTTGTTCATAATGAAGGCCTTTGGGACTCTAGAGAAAATTGCTATAACACTTTCCTTTATCTTTACTTTTCAGAGGTAGTTATCTGTCTATATATACCTGTCTTCATTTTTGTTATTGGAAGTATTATTAAACTTTAAAAATAAATTTTAAATAATACTTCTCATGGCAAGATACATAAAAATCACATAAAACAAAGTATAGCTGAATAAATTATAGCAAGGCAAATGCTTCTGAACAATATCCAGGTCACTGGAACATGCCAGCAGTTCTGGGACCCACCCACATATCCCCACCCATCACACCTCTCTTTTGTCCCCAAATGTAACAGCTCTTCGGAATTTTATGATATTCTCCACCTTTTTTGGCTTATAATATTATCACCCAAGTGCACATCACTTAGCACTACAGTTTGGTATCCCAACTTTTCAGTTTGGGGGTATCTGTGTTTCCCTCCCCTGTAATCAGTTCTGTTAGTAAACACAAATGTAGTTAGTCGTCAGCACCAGTGCTGTGTCTCTGTATCACTACCGCTCACATCAGTTGCCTGCAGCTCATTCCCTTGTAAATTCCTCCAGAAGGAGTCATGGGAACAATATTCTCTGAATTCTTACGTGTTGACAGCACTTTAAGGCCTTTACACTTGAAAATCAAGTTGGCTAAATATAAAATTCTTGGCCAACAGCATCTTTAATATGTGCGCTATGGTTTTATTGGTCATCTCATTTTCTTTGCTTTCTAAGTAATTTGACATTTTGCACCTGGATGCCCCCAAATATATATATTTTTAAGAGCAATAATTTTACAGACTATGTGTTGCTGGTTGTCCTGAGGCAATTTTTAAGAGAGCGTATAATTTGGTCATTTGATATGCAGTTTCAAATCTTTGTTTTTAACTTCAAATTTTTTTAATTGTAGTTTTTATTATTTGCACTGCTCTATACTTTGGGTTTCTTCATTTAAGGATGCCTGATATGCATATATTAAGTAGTCTTTGCCTATTTTCTTGTTACTTTCTCTGAAATCCTTCTTACCTCTTTTTTTTGACATTCAAATTTTTCCCCCTTTTATCTTCAAAGGGATTATCTGTTATGCTTATTTGATCTTGCATTCCTTCTAGTCTAGTCTTCATATTTAAATGGTTTTTAAAATTTTTGCCTGAATATATCACCCTCTTTTTGAATTTCTAATCTCATGTAGGTTATTTTTAATATATTGTATCATTTATTAATGATATATTGTATCATTTAATATACTGTGTCTTTTTGGTTCATTATATAGCTATAAGTAGAAAACAGAGGTGAGAAATAGAAATATATATATATTATCTTTTGAGGGAATATTTTTCTGACATGTATTATCTATAGGTATGCTATTTTGCTACTTATTCTCTTTTCTAAAAAAATAACTTGAAGCTAAATCTTAATCATTTTATATTGCTAATTTTTATGTGAAATCTGTTTTCTTAACTCTTAAAGAGAGATATGATTCAGAAACCTTTGTAACTTAGTTTTAAGCTGTATTTCAAAACTGTGGCTGATGACATTCTAAGACCTCCTGGTTCCTCTCCTTCACTTTCATCTGCACCTCCTCATTACTTTGTCCCTACAATGCTCAGTTGGGAGTGTTTTTCTCAGGAGGAAACTTAATCATGGAAGGGAGTTTCATAAATTTTTAAGAGATCGTAGGGCCCAGAATATTCCAGTCCCTGACCATGAACTTCTTGTGCTCAGCCATACTAGAATGTGAAAATCCCCTCTCAGGTTTAATTAGCATTCTCAAATTGCCCTGTTGCATTTTCCAGTAAATATCTTTAGCAATTTGAAAATGTTTCAGCTCTATCAGGTTCCTGCTTGCTTCCCTCTGCTTTCTCCTACACGGTTGCTGATACCACACGTTATGAGTTTGGAAGGTCTATCTCTACCTGCTCATTTGGGGGATGGGAGTCATGGATATATCTTGTCACCTAATTTTGATTCAATGTTGTCCCTGTGTTTTGGGGTTTACACTCCAGATGTTTTGCTAGGAGAATTCAGAGAAATTAAAATCTATGTCAGCATCATAGCCTTAAAATCTTCCTTGTTTACTTTACATGTTTATATCTCATGGAGATGAACATATAAATTTAGTGGATTGAGTAAGAACACATGAGAAAAGTTACTTCTGTTTTTCTAGTTTGTGTCTGGGAATATTAATTCTCACCTAAAAATGGTATGAGCTTTTTCATATTTAGGAATAAATGCAATGTAAATATGTGTCCATACTGCAAGTAGACCTGAAAGATAATAATTTTTAAAAACAAACCTTAGTGATTTTGCCAACTATTATTTACAAATAACTGTAACCCTCCCCTAGAAACAAGACAATGGTAGTGGCTGACTAAACTAGTCATGACTGAAGTAGACCTAAAATACATAATTTATGTCAGGATTAAAAATATAGTCAGACAGTCAGGAAAATAACATAATTTACTATTATACAGTCCATGTTTTCACTCAAAAACATTTCTGATAGAGAATTAATTGCTATGAGATAAAGAATATGTTCAAACTCAGTTCCCTAAAGTAATGAGGCATTTTTTTATAAAGGAAGCAGAAATTTGAAGGGAAGCCAAAAGTAGACACAGAGTAAACTTTCCACTTCCACCCAGACTGAACATCTCTCGCTTCTTCTGTGAGGCCACGTTCCTTCCCTCCATTGGGCCTCCTGACAAGCTATTTCTTCTGCCTGCAACGACCTTTTCTCTTCTCGGCAAATCCTATTCAATCTTCAGGTCTCCATTTAATCTTCACTTCTTTACTCCTATAACACCTTGTATTTTAGCTATGAAAAATTAATCACACCAATTTGTTTTCCCCATACACTGGGAGTTCCATGAGGTATAAATCTATTCTGCTCCCTTCTGTATCCTCAGTTCCTGGTCCATTGTATGAGTCTAGTAAATGATAATGGAAAAATAAATGCCTGGAGCTCTGGTGAGTGACTGCATCTGGGAAGTCACATGTGGAGTGTCACAACTATAGTTATAAATAATACACATTACACTAGCCTTTAAATGGTTAACTATGAAATTTTTGTTTATTTTTACCAGTGGATCATTATGCATGTTAAAATTTAAAAATTAAAAATAAGATATGAACATTATGTTTTCAATCTCTTTGGATAGTAATAATGTTCAAAAGTATTGAAACACTGAAACCTGAAAAAATAAAGTATTTTTTTTCACAACTTGACAAGAAGAGCTTGTAGCAGGTCAACATTGGGGGTTGCAGATAGATGCTGGGGACATAAATCCAGGTTGCAGGTAGAGACCATCTTTTTATGTGAGTAGGACTTCAAAAATGAAAAAAGATTACAAAGAAATCCAGCATGATTTTCCAAGTGTGAGCCACTAACTGAAAGAGTAACAAAATCTATCATCAAGTCCTAATCAGTGTGGCTTGGTTAGTCATTGTCCCACAAAGCAAAAAGGTTAGGGCATGTGCCCAGGTTACAGGTTCAATCCCCAGTCTGGACTCATACAAGAGGCAACCAATCAATGCTTCTCTCTGTCATCAATGTTGCTTTTCCTCCATTCCCCTCTCTCTAAAAATAAATAAATAAAATCTTTAAAAATCTATCATCAAAGGTATAAAGGACAAATCTAGTGAAAACAATATGTAAGCATCCTATAAACTCTGAAGGTTTTTAATTTACTACCAAATACTATCGATGTCATGAAATATAGTGATATCTGTGACTGGCCATCTAGATTATGGCAAATCTAATGAATTAGCTTTAAAACCAAGAGCCCATAAACTATTCTCTAAAAATAATTATTTTCATATATAGGAACTTTTAACAAAACCCTTGAATAGAGAAAAATATAAGGGAAAGTTCTAATTAAATGTTGAGAATGACACCTTGTGCTTTTAGCTCAGTGGTTTGTTGAAAATTGCATCGTTGTTTGTTTAGCTTTCTTTAAAACTGCATCTTGGGCAAAAGCAGGATTATTTGTAGCACGATACCAAGCAAGTCTAGACCACTGGGTTAAGGAGCTGTGCTGAGCTTGTCTCTTCAGCTTCAAAAGAATCTGGCCCTGCATTTCTGCTTCAGTCAGAAGAATTCTTGATAATCTGCCTTACTTGGAACACTGTTAGAATATGTCTCTAACAAGAGATGTGAGTAAGTATACCCTCATCTTACTAAAGCTCTGCAAGTGGGCTTTTAAAAATTAGTTTCTACACAAGCTGATGGCTTGTGTTTGTATTTATTTCTGCTGCGTTTCATTGGAGATTTGGATTTGAGAAGGATAAGAAGGAAAGCTTAGAGTCATAGACCCTTAGCAGCAGCCTTCCTGGCATGATTCATTTCTATAAGGAAAGGTAGACCACATGACATGTCTAGGATTTTTCCAGACTTATGCTAAGACTATTAGGAGAATGTTCTGTGATTGGAATTGGCAAGCTCCTTTCCCAGGATTTATCATTGTGTATGAGTACAGACTTTCAGACTACATATGCCATACCATGTCTAAGATACTTTAGAGCTAAAAAATGTTTGTCATCCCCTGCCAGTTAGCTCAGAGGGCCGGAGAGCTGCTCTGATGAAGCCAAGTCACAGGCCCCTTCCCTGCAGAAGCCGGTTAATGTCAAACAAAGAAGAGAGTTGTTCCCTGCTAAAGCTTGCACCGTGAATCTCAGCCAGCTCTTGGCTGCAGCAAAACTCAGTTAGCTTACTCTTGATCGTAGGAGAAACCAGGAAGGAGAATGTAGGTGAACCAATGCAAAACTATCATCACTTTTGAACAGACAATTTAAATGTAGTCATTTCCCACTGACAGTGTCAACAGCAGTATCTTCCTAGAAGATATTAAAAATATATTCTGCAACTTGAGGAAATTGGTTTTTTTGTCTCCTTAAATTCCTTCCTATGCGTTGATAGTTCTTGGAATGCTGATGTTGACATCTGAATCTGTATCATGTATGGGGTGTAGAGCGGCATGACTTTGTAGAGAACATGTATTTCTTGGCTACAATAACTATATATAATGGGTTGCTTGACTCATACTTGAGATGAGTTGCAGCGGGCTATGCATACTCCTCCACTTTCACTGGGTCTCTTTGCAGTTTATGGCCTCAAGTGGGGAGCTCTTTGACCCTTCCTGCTATATACCAGACTTTCCATCCTGAATTTAAATGAGGAAAAAAAGGAGAGCAAACTAGGTAGTTTTATTCTCAACCTCAGAGAATGAGAAGAAAACCCAACCTTTTCTCTTCAGATTCCTCTGCCTAAAATATATATCCCAGAAATTCATACTTCTCCTTCCCTGATTTTATTCAAATTTCTGTGAAAAATTCCAGCTCTTTCTAGAGCACTTCCAAAAGCATCAGTTTTGCCGTGATAGTCTTCCGGCCCCCAGTCCTTATCTCCTTACCCTGCTTTCATTTTTTTATAGCACTTATCTCTATGTGATATTAGATTTGGTCATTGGTTTGTCTAGCTCCATTGCAAAACAATTCCTGGAATAGAATAAATGTTCAATATACATTTATTGAAAATGATTTAATAAAGGTAAACAAAAATTAATAAATAGACTTTGTAACAGCAGTAACATGATGTGCACATACAGTGACGTTTTTGTCAAACTGCCTTGGGTTCATTTAAGAACACTCTTTCCTTCCAATAGCCCATTGTCTTAATCTTCCGAGGGAAACACCTTACAAAATCTGAATAATGGTTTGTTTCCTTGTCACAGGGCTGCAAGTAATGCCTAGGGCTTGTTTGCTGCTACTGCTGTTGTTGTTGTTGTTGTTGTTGTTGTTGTTGTTGTTAACTAACACTTTTTAACTTTTAAGCCAAGCTATTTTTTGCTAATGGAGATACAGTTGACATAACGCAAGGTTAACCATTTTGAAATACACACTTCCGTGTCATTTAGTACATTGACAATGATTTGAAACCACTCTTCTATCCAGTTTTAATACATTTTTATCAATACTGTTGTTTTTTAAAAAGCAGTCATCTTTTAAAAAATTTTTATTGTCATTCTATTACAGTTGTCCCAACTTTCCCCCTTTGCCCGCCTCTGCCCAGTCCAGCCCCTTCTCCCACAGCCAATCCCCACGCTGTTGCCCGTGTCCGTGTGTCATTCATTTTAGAGCTGTAGAAAATTAATTCACTACATTGCAAAAATCTTAAATAAAGGGAAAGAATCAAGCATTTTCTCATCATCCTCTATAAGCTATTATATGGGGGAAACCAAATAGTAGTTCAGAGAAAAGTAGATCTTAATGAAAGTGTACAAGTGTTACAAAAAGAAAGACTTCTAGATGTTCTGTGTCTTGTAATAAAAGAAGATAATGTCATCTATGGTTTTGCCAAAGAGAGAAAATAGAATTTGTCCAAGCTTCTGCATTTAGCTGCCAATTTTCAGAAACACAAAGGACAGGAGAACATGTTGAATGGGAAGAAACTTCTTAATAAGTAAGAGGTTTTAGTTGAGAGTGATGGAAATGTTTTTGGAACTGGATTGACAGGGGTGGTGGTTACCAACATTATAAAGGTCTTAAATAAAAAAAAAAAATCTAAAATTCCACATATACCTCTTTATAAACTCTGTCCAATAGACGATCGTACTCTGTTTTGGAGAGAAGAAGAGCAATGGGGAGGGGCTAATTTGGAAATGGTTACTTTAGACAAAGAAAGGTCAGACTCTCTTCCTTGGCTCATCATCATTGTGGCAATTATTTCATGAAACGAAAAGTTTCCATTTCCCCCATGTATCAAGTTCATTTTAACACATTTCCTCTGGCTTAGCTATGGCCTGTTTAAACATATGTTTCTTGTATTTTACAGACATACTTGGCAAGTGCAAGATAAAATTGATGCAAACAATGTGGCTTACACAACTGGGAAGCTAAGCTTTCACACTGATTATCCAGCCCTCCACCATCCACCTGGGGTAAGGTGAGCCTCAACGCGTTCCACAGGGCAGGCCAAGGACCAATATCCTCTGTTTTGAACCTAGAAGATTATATTATATAGTTAATTTGTGTTATGCAGATCTTCTTTCTCCAAACTCAAAGATCCTCTGTTCCTAAATCCTGAAGAGCTTCACATTCCTAAGAGATAAAAGATTTCCATGTATATTTTTTAACATTTTTTGTTTCTCCCTGTAACTAGTGGACTTCTTGCTTTGACAAAACATTTTACCACAGCAGTACATCTTGAGGTCTTTTCACACATTTTTCATTCCCAAGAGAGTTAAAAGAAAAAATAAAACAAGAGAGCAATGTAGAGTTTTCCCCACAAAGTCATATGGCCATCGTTCATATTAGCTATCACTGAAAAAAAAAATCCCCACGCCATAACTTAGTGTCTTAAAAGAACAACCACTTGCTCAGGTCATGTTTTTACAATTTGGGCTGCGTTCCTCAGGGCAGCTCTGCTGCTGCTGAGCCTGCTGGGGGCTGCTTGGCCGAGGCGGTGGTTGAGATGGCTGGTCTCCGCTCCGCTTTCTCTATCGCATCTTCCTCCAGCTGGCTAGCCTGGGCTGAAGCACATGCAGCTCGCAGCATTTCCAGAGAGCGAGCCAAAACCTACAAGGCCTCTCAAGACCCAGGCTAGTAATCAACACAATGTCACTTCTGCCATGCTATTTGGTCAAAGCAAATCATAAGGTTAGCCCAGATTCACCAGGGGAGGAAGCAGAGCCCACCTTTTATGAAAGAAGCTGCAAAGATGGACTCCAAGATGGTATAAATGCAAGGAGCAGAACATCCTTGTCAAGTTTTAGAAATCATCTACTCCCCCGTCTATCGGATCCCTCCTGAAGGGCGGGCATGTTCAACATGGAGCCACAGAGCCCCCAAGAGAATGCCTGGGACCCTCTCCCACTAAATTATTACAAAACTGTCATTTTACTAAACCAGCTGCATTTTTACAAAAGCATGATTTTGCTAAAAAGAAAAAATGAATGGTTAGGAAACTACCTTTGAGAAGATAGTTTGTTCCTATTTTTATTTTATCATAGAAATGTGCACTTTATTTTTTTAATAGTTTTATGATTGTTCAAGTAGAGTTTTCTGCCTTTTCACCCCACCCCTCCCCACCACCCCAACACTCCCCACCTCCCTTCCCTGTTTTCACCCCCTTTGTTCCTATTTTTAGAACTAAATGGTATTAAATGAAATATTACACAGAAATCAGTATCTTCAAAGGTAAATGGAAGTAGAAATTTGGGACAATTCTTTAGTTAATGAAGGTAAAATGGGAGAAATCAAAATTAGTCTGTTTTTCATCACGTTAACTGAACACGCTTTCTCTGTGCCTTTATTGTTACCCATTGTCCTCAACAGTATTAATTAAGCTAGTCTAGAATATGACTTTATATTTTAAATGATTTTGTTGATGGTAAAACAACACATGATTTCTTTGAACTAAATGATACTGAAATGCCCACTACAGTCACATTTTCAGGTGGGGTTTGGGGACAGGAAGAGACACACAATGTGATTTGTTCTCATTGTGGTTCATAAATTTTCTAAAACCCTTATGGTTAAAAGCCAAACCAACAAGCTCAGTTCATCTGCTCAAGATAAGTTGGAGAAGTTAGAGGCAATAAAGTTTTAAAAAATAGACTAAACAACCAAACTTCTATTTGAATTTTTAAATTATCTGCTGGTTTTTATGAGCTTAGGTTTGTTTCTGGGTTAAAATTGAAAGCCTATGGAAAAGTGATTAAATGACTTCATAAATATTCCTGAAGTAGAGTATAATGCTTGACATTTTCATAGCATTTTATACTTTTTCAAACCATTTTTTACTTATATGACTTTATCTGATACATTCCTTTAAGGTAGACAGGATGGATCATGTCTTTTTCATGTCAGATGAGGAAATGGCACACAGCAAGGTTAAACACTTTCACAGGGTGACATTTGACTAATAGGGAACTTGGACCTGAACCCTGGCCTCCAACTTTCACTGCACCATATGGGTCTTGAGTTGGACTTTCTAATTTCCATAATTTATGTAATGTGATGATTATTTATAGACATTGTCATACATTATAAACTCTTCAAATGCAGGGACTTAAACTTAGACTTCTCTATATCTCAAGACTTAACACATTTCATGCAATAGAGACTTAACAGATATGCTACAAAGAGGGTTGGGGGAGCCACAAATTTGAGCCTGTCTCCATCAGCAAATGAAACATCCAAAGTTAAATGACCCAATAGAAATTTTTTAAATAAAAGGTGATTCCCGAAATGTCCAGATTCTAGTAACAGAATAATTTCGATGTAGGCGCTCTGTGTGTATTGTTCGAGTTTCCCTTTTGAGTTATTGAGCAGTTTCTGTGCCTACATTGGAGCGTTTTTATAACAAGCAGAATTAGTCAGTGTTCTTTTAGTCCAGATGCAATGATCTGGATAAGTTACCTGTTGAGAGTTCAGTTTGACCAATTTGGATCACATGCAGCAGGGACAAGGAGACAGCTGTAATGAAACACAGATGTTGCTTCGCTGACTTCTTTGTCTGGGCCAAGAGTCACATGCTGCCATAAAGTAACATTTAGAAAGAAAATATTTTTGGTTCTGAATGACTTACATGAAATAAAATTGGGTTTTCTACACATCAGGCCTATGTTTTCCTTTTCAATTAGCAGTGAAAGCATTGTCTGGCTCCATCAGGGTTTTTCTTTCATAAGATTACATTAAAATGTAAGTCTATGAGAAAAGATTATGACTTGGCCTTGCCAGATGTAAAAGACATCAGCTGACCTTTTTTAAAGATTTACATTTGAAATATTCTATGACTTCATTATGGCACAGTCTAAAAGGATTTAAAGAACACTCTGATTCTCCCAGGGACAAAGTTACACTATTGTTTTGCTTTCTTGGAGTTTGGTAGATTTGAAAGTGGGATTTTCATTTCATCTGCTTTTTAATCATGCTGTTTCTCCCCTCATTGCCCTGGTAATGAGAGGGTTTTCTACAATGACTCAGTCAGCTTAGGCACATATTTTTCTTA
>PVKU01013543.1:0-28221 GCA_004027475.1 Anoura caudifer | reverse complement strand
TTTTTTTTTTTTTTTTTTTTTTTTTTTTTTTTTTTTTTTTTTTTTTTTTTTTTTGTCTCAGCACACCTGTTATGTAGTAGGGGGCAGAGTCTTAGTTATTCGCCAGGGTGGGGCAACCCACTTGGCTGCGTTGTGGTGCTGTATGTGGAGGAGGGGTCTGAAAGGGAACAATGCTACTTGCTGGGCTCTTGCTGGCTTTCAGTCATTTCCTCCACTACCCATAAGCAAATAGAGCCCTTCTGGCACTGATTCCTGAATGGGTGGTTTGTGTACATTCTAGGACCTTGTGGGTCTCTCCAACAAACTCTACTCTGAGGCTGAGAGTTTCTCCCACTGACACAATCCCCACAGGTTTTTTCAGTCAGAGGTATTGAGGTTTTATTTCCCTGTACTGGACCCTGGGTTGTTCCGTTTGTCTCACTCCCCAGTTGATCCTCTGGGTTTATTTGCATATAAATGTTGGATCGAATGGTCTGCCAGCTGCCAGTTTGCTTGGTCTGTGAGCCACCTCTGTGCCCGTCTAGGTCCTCCAGCCACTGCCCTGCTGTGAGTCCTCTCCACCCCGCCTGCCCGTCTCAGCACCTCCTACCGGTCTGGATGAATGTTTCTTCTTTAACTCCTTGGTTGTCAGACTTCCATACAGTTCGATTTTTTGGCAGTTCTGATTATTTTTTGTTTTTGAATTTGCTGTTGTCCTTCTTATTGTTGGTCTTGTGAGGAAGCACAGTGTATCTACTATCTATGCCTCCAACTTGGCTGGAAGTCTTATTCTATCTCTTCTAAATGTGCAGTTTATTTTACATTATTTATTACTGATCCATAAATGCTTTAGCAGAACAGTCACTGGTGATTGTGAGAATTCAATTATTTAACACAAGTAAAAACCTGGCTCACAGCAAGTGCTCAAAAAATAATATTAATGTCATTGTTGTTATTCTCATGATGTGGAAGTTCCTAAGCGGGTGGTGCTCATAACAGAGAGGTTTTAGTTCTGAGGATGAAACAGAGGGTGAGAGGACAAGTGGCTTTTACATGCAAGTTTAAACTTTATAGTAATGCAGTTTAAATGAGAAAGTGCTAATTGAAAAAAAAAGTCTCTACTGTTTCTTGCAGGTTTGTTAACCTTGGGGGAGGATGCTTTATCAGCAGTATCAGCAGCAATATGAAGCAACTTTCCAGACCTCTCCCCAGATCCTGGAACCTTGTCCACCAAAGACTTGAGCCCTTGTCTCACCTCTTGGTCAGAAAAAGTGCTTCCCTCAAAGTCTCAGCTATCTCTACATACCCTCCTCCTTATCATTTCCTTCTTCTCCTCAATCTTTTTTTAATTGTCTGGATCTCCAGAGCCTCCTATGGTCCTTCCTGTGTCATTTCTTCATCTCTATTAGCTTCTTATTTTCTACTCCTCTGAATTTCCCGTTGTCTCCAGCCCTTCTCCACACAGAGTCAGGACAGCAAGAAGCCAGGCTTTAGGAGAACTCAGTGGTAGCTCCTTTTACTGGAGGTGGTAGGAAGCCAGGAAGTGATTCTCAGGGGTGTTGATATATCTTAAGACAGTTTAGGAATATAGCATGCGGAATTGTTACTTGTATTTGGAAAGCTCTATGAAAGACTTGGCCTTTTTAGCTTTATTGGCCTCATTGAGGAAAATCTGAAAGGTGAAGACGGTTAGCTCATTCTTGGAATTTGTTTAAGGCAGATTCTCCAGGTGAAATATTTGTTTCTCAAGGCCTTGATACAGATAGGAAGGCGTGGAGTTAACAAAGAAAGGTTAATGTTCCTAGTGGTCTCTAGTTGACGGAAAGGCAGCAGTAATGGTGACGGTAGAAGAAGCAACTGGAAGAACTAGCTCTATCTTGACCATAACACATCCTGGAGGACAGCTCTTGACTCCAAGAAAAGCCACAAGAGCTCAGAGCTTCTTCCCAAATAATGTTTTGTCTCCTATAGAATGCAAGGGGATGGGGAAAAAAGATAGATATTTATGAGAGGAATCAATTGATCAAATATAGTAAAAAATGGTGTGTCTTGAAGATTTAATTTTCCTCGATTTGATAAATGATGACCTCCAGGGATCTAGGGCTTATACTGTTGCTGATAGAAGGTGGACAGGGAGTACACCTGGCCACTTCCTGCTAGGTTTGGGATTTTGGCTCCAAAGGATACGGCTTTTGTTTTCATAAGCATTCCTCCTGGCATGTGGGGCACTAAATATGGGGTATTTCTGTTTTCTGGGGAGTCCAGTGCAGGACTGGTCATTGCTGGAAGGCATGCCTCAGGAATCTGAGATGACAATGTTAAACGATTTTTAGGTGAATAGGATTTGCATCAGTCAGGATCTGGGTAGGAAACAGAAACCACGCAGTCATTTAATCATGGACATTTTAACATGAGTTATTATCTATAGCAAACATTGGAGTAATGAGAGATTGGTTATTAAATAAAGAGGACTGTCTGGAATGAAGGTACAGCAGATATAAGGTTCAGATGGAGGATCCTCCCCCTTCACTGAGCATGGAGCTCCAGACCTTGATGGAGAGGCATAACCATGGCTCACCAGATGGCAGTGAAGTCACTGAGGTGCCATGTCAGTGTGACTTGCTAGAAATTTGTCCTCTGGGGTACTAGGGAAGCCATCACAAAGAGGTGCCACAATTCAGAACTTGTTGTAAAGTCACTTAAAAGGGGACTGGGGAGGCTGTTCATGGGGAGATGTCCTAGCAGTGGCATTCCACTGGGAAGCTATGGGCTGTTTGCTACGGATGGCCACCTCGTTCTGTGGGATCCAGGCCTGGAGAAAGTCAAGCCCTGGAGGTGATTGTGGGAGACCTGTGCTCTGCAGAAGCTTGGCCTGGAGTAAAGTTAGGTTCCCTCTTCACTGCAGGAGCCTAGAGAAGGGGGGAACACCTGTGCTGCAGGAGCCTTGCCAGCTGACACACCAGAGCCAGAAAGAGAGACCCTTCTTCCAATGCCCCTCAGTGCCTTCTACTGACAAAGCTTAACATTCTCACAGCTGGAAACAGAGAAATATTTACAAAGCCCAGCTCTATTGTCACAATGCAGGCAGAGAAGAATGGGTTTAGAAAAGAGAGACAAAAAATTGAAAATGGCACAGGTCTTTTTAGGGAAGGGGAGAGCTCAGGAATATAAGGATGGCAGAATTTAGTTTTTAGGAAGTGGTGAGTTTAGAGCTGTTGGGGAAGCCATGGGAAGGGTTATGTTGAGGGCAGCTCGCTGATATGTGAAGAGGACAAGATCAGGAATGTATGGGCAGCACAATTCCATGTTTTGGGCTTTGCAGAGATCAAGCATGTGTAGGGACAGGGATGGAAGGACTGAGGAAGTAAAAAAAATCAGATTGTGGTGATATGGGAATCAGAGGTATAAAGATATGGTTTGGGGCTGTGGGATGAAAAGCTGTGACATTTAAGGTGGTCACAGATTCTCTGAGATTCCACCACTGAGAGGTGTGTGTGTGTGGGGCAGTCTATGTGCCTAGTTCTTGAATCTGGGAAGTCCTATGACTGCTTCGACCAATAGAGTACAGTAGAAGTGACACCAGGCCAGTGCCTGCTTTCTTTTGGTGTCTTGAGCCATAGTGCAAGAAATATGACCACCCTGCTGGAGAGACCTTGAAACAGGGGAAGGAGAGGAGCCTACCTGAGTCAAAACTTTCACCTGTTTCTGCCACAGTATCAAGCATGTGAGTGAATCTATCTTGAACCTTCTAGACCAGATCAACTACCAGATGAAAACCACCAGTGGTCCCAGTCAATGCCATGTGGAGTAAGAGAGTTGTTCAGCCAACTGTTACCCGAGTACCTGGCTTAGACAATTGTGGGATTTTTATCATGGTTCAATCACAAATCATACAAAATGTACACTAGGAAAGAAGCGTGTGGTAAAACAAAGATGTGCTCCCCAGAATCCCCTTAAAGAAATTGCTTGTTGCTTCAGGTGTTGGGAGCCATCATTGTCATCAGGGTTTGCCTCACCTGCAGAGAGCAGCCCTCTTCAAAACCACACCTTTGCAGGGTGGGCCACACCCAGTGACTGCTCAGGGGTGGCTATGACAGCTTGTTAATCTACGCCACTTTGGGACAATTACTGATGGACAAAAAGGCTCTAAACCTCCCTGTTCATTTGGCTGAGTCATTGTCAGACTTTCACAGCAGTTTGACTTCTCCCTCTGTTCAGTCTTGCTTCCTCTCCCCTCTTTCACAGGCGTTGATCTAATAAATGTCCTGCCCACCAAATTCCATGGCAGGGTCTGCTTCTTGGGAGCCCAGCTTGTGACAGTGAAGGAAATAAATAAACAACTACTCTGGTGTTAATGTTACCGCCACCATTGACAGAATTATGCAAAAAATACTTTGAAATTTCAGCAGGTAACACAGGGTGTGGCACATAGCAAATACTTGATAAGTATTTATTAAACAGAACTGATGTTCAGAAGAAGATGTGCTCACATAAGTGACTGGAAACCACCAGGGAGCCTCCCTCCAAGGTGCTGTGGCCTCAGAGGCCCCAGGGGAACACAAGTCCCTCCCTGCCAGCTCTTTGCAGCCCTGGTGTTGCTGCTTTCTCACTGACACTCACTTCCTTTATCTGAAGTTCATCCTTCCTGTGAAGAGGATGACAGTGAGGGTCTGGGAGAGATGCATTTAGAACTGATGCTCTCAGAGAGGAGTCCAGGACCACCTAGTCTCTCATCCCAAACATGCTCCCACTCCTTGTGGCTCCAGTTATGCCTTCTGAGCCTCTCTTCCCAGGTCTTACCCATTCAACTCCCTGGGTTGCCCTCCCACTGCTTGCATGTTCCATCCCGGGGTCCCTCAGCCATTCATGTTCTCATCAGAGGAATATGAGGGGAAAGGATGCAGACTGGGGCCAGCGAGAGAAAGCAGTTCCTTTTTGGATTAAGGGGAAAGGGGAGTGGAGAGGAGAGGAGAGGAGAGAGAAGACAAATTTCAATGCCCAGAGGCTGTGGTTGCACTGAGCACATGTGTGTCAGAAGAAGAGGCATCTCTGAGTCTGGACAGTGCTACGTTCATTTAAAAAGACACTTGTCAACCCTCCTACTGTTCCTTAAGAGCTGAAACTTTTGCAAAAGGGAAGAAAAACTCCATCTCCCTTAGCGACTTTCTCCAGCCTCCAGAGGGAGTAGTTTGTAGCTGTGTTGAGGAAGACGAGACAGTGGTCAATGTGGCTGTAGTGGAACTGGCCCTTCCTTTCCAGAGCAGATGGTAATAGAAGGATAGGTATGTCTGGTCTTAAACAGATCACTTTGGTCCAGTCCCTGCTGTCTTCTGAGAGATGACCTGGAGGTCCCAGTCAGATTTGAATGCAGTTTCCTTATGTCTGATAACCAGTGGCCCCATCTGGGACCCTGTGGCATTGATGGAAGCAGTGCAACCTGGGAAAAGAAGCTGGTTCCAGAGGATGTCATTCTGCTTCTTTGGGTATCCTGCTGGCATCAGGGACACTGCACAGGAGGCACTGCTGCTGGTCAGGGTAGGGGTGGGGCTCAGGAACCTGGCAGTGGGCTTTGTGTTGCTGCTGCTGCAGACAGGGCACCCTTCCCATGTTTAAGAGAACCTGGGGTACACAGGAGACAAATATTTTCAGGTTTGGCATCCAGAAGGTTTATGGGAATAGAGCAATTGCTGCAGAAACTCTAACCTCCAGAGCAGAGAGAATCTTTCACCTGCAGCTTCCATCTCATGTTCTATGACTCAGATTTTATTTTATTTCATAATAATAATTTCTAACATTAACTTAGTGTTTGTACAGCTGGTGCTATGCTCAGCATGTCATATGATTTTCTGTTTTAACCCTTATCACAATCCTGTGAGCTGAGAGTATTGCCTCCATTTTATACATAATAAAGGAAGGCTGAAAAAGGTTAAATGACTTACTGAAAGTGTAATAACTTGTCACTAACTCAGGAAACTAGGTTGATGCTCCCTGCCCCCACAGCCAGTGCTTGGAACCATTAGGCATCAGCCAGGCTTCTCCAGTTAACCCCAGCCCTTCAGGAGTCATCTGCAGGGCTTCCAGGAGAGAGGGGTCCCTCTGGGCTGCTCAGTTGTAATTCCTTGTGTAGTTTGGGGTTGGGGGGTGTTCCCCTTGTCTGATTACATCAGACACACCCAGAGTACAGGTGTTCTGATCCAGCCACTGGCTCTCAGGGGAACGCTGACCCCCAGGCCGAGAGTAGTCTTTGGAAGCAGGAGGGAAAAGGCCCAGAAACAGGTGGTGCCTGTGGTTCAACCAGCACTGAGTAGAGCTTCTGGCATGTGTCCTGCTGTTGGGATCGTGGGAGCAAAGTGAGGATGCTTAGCTTGGGGAATCAAAAATTTGAGCGGATATGAAAATTAGTTATAAATAGCAGAAAGAGAAAGTAAAATTATTCTGTTAACCAGAGCAGAAGTCTCATAAAGGAACAGAAGTTACTGGGAGGCACATTTCAGTTTAATCAAGGAGGTAGTTTCTGAGTAATTCTGTTCTTAACAAGACTGACTGCCTAGAACGTTCTGAGCTCCCTATCACTGGCAGAGTTTGAGCAGAGGCAGAAAGACCATTTCTCAGGAGGTATTTTAGAACAGATATTTGTTCAAAGTGTGCTTTTAATTCTGTGATTCTTATTCTCACCTGAGACATTTCCTGTTCTAACCTTCTTTTAGGGCCTTCATCTTCTTTTATTGATTTCCCTTTGTCTGTAGTATACCTCCATTGACTCACTCTCAGGATATTGTATAAATCTTCTCTCCCATCTCATTGTGCAAACTGCAGGCTCTGAAAGAAAAGCCAGGTAGTAACAGAATATCACAAGCGTGGGATTTCCAGAGTGTTATTCTTACTCTGTCCTGAGGCATGAGCTCAGATTCTTGGATCTGTGTCCTCACTTGAAGGCTTTTCTGTGGTTTGGACAGCTGGGCTTTGGACTTAAATACAGAGGAAACAGTCCCTTGGTGTGGTAGAAAGAACAAGAGATGGAAATTAGGAGATCTGGATGTTAGTCTTAGTCTAGGACTAACTAGCTGTGTGATCTTATTTAATATTTCCATGTCACTCAGTATTACTCATGTCATTCCAAGTGACCCACTATCTCCATGACTTAATTTCTTCATCTCTAATATTGAAGATTTTGATTTGATAATTTTCTCATCCAAGAATTAACATTATGTCTGTTTATCTTCCTCTGTGCACCTAGCTATCCTATTCTTTTAAAACTTCACTTAGAAGGGAACTTCACTTCAGGTTCAACCACACGATCTTATTCCAGCCCAGGTGGGTACTATCCTAAACTTTAAAAGAACTCTTCTTTCTTTTTTTAGAGTTATCTCAATTCCCCCATCTCTCTAGGCTGCTTTCTTCCTCAGAGGATCCAAATGGCATAAGGATTGTCCCATTCTTGCACCTTTGATCCCAAGCATGGTCAAACTTACAGAAAACCTAGGGTTTTTCCTAAGTTTCCTATTTCTTTAGTGACTCACTCTAAGTTCTAAAATGACTTGTCTAACTCCTTCTTTGTATAGAATTTCTAGTTCAGCTGGTATTGACTGACTAAGAAGATTTCCATTTCCTTAGGAAGAACCAACCACATGGGAGGAATGGGACACAGGGGCCATTCCCCACAGTGCCTCTGGGGCTCTCGGTGGGTGGTTGGCAGCCATCTGGAGGTGCAATGAATGGGTCATAGGAGACAGGACCTCTGAGTGGGAGAAGAGCATGTATGGAGACTGGTGGGTGGTAGGCAAGTGGTAGAAGACTTGAACTTATCATGTTCTAATGATAGAGCAGAAGTAAACTCCATGAATTCAGACCGTGTATTGTGGTAGATACTGCCAAAAAAGAATTACATGGATTTGATGGATAAAAGTGATTATAAACAGTTAAGTGAGATCATTTGGAGAAGTAGACCATGGCTTCCACTGTTATAATTTGAATACATTTTTGTTAGTCAGTGAGTCTCAATAGTCCCTGGAAAGTGGGAAGTGAAATGGAAACCCATTCCCAGTTTTCTCTCATGGAGGATTGGTTGGTTATCAATGGATTCGGGATTCAGGAGGATTCAGAAGGATGTTGGAGAATAGTCAGTTACCTGAAGCTGTAGCACATGGTAGTTGGAGTATAGGGCTGGAGAGTCAGGGGAGCTGGGGAGAGGAGGCAGCACCAGGCAGAGCTAGAGAAAGAAGTGGTAGTCTGGGGGGATTGCTCAGACCATCACTACGCATTTGGCGATGGGTTGCCTTGTTGTGTTATCTGATAGGAAAACTGTACTTCTAGAACCATAAATAGCTGGAAAGAAAAATATCTCCACTATGTGCAAAAGAGTTGGGACTACCCTCTTTTGGCAGCTGTGAAGTTGAGAGGTTCACCAGAGATCAAATTCAAAAGGATTTCCAGCCAATTTCTAGCTTTTCAGTGCATGGCACCTGACCCTGAGCCTGAACTAGTAGGAAAGTGAGGCATTACAATAGGCTGAAGAGGTGTCCAGACTGGTGGTGGACTTGGTGGGGTGGAAATGGCTGGCAGGATGCAACTTAACAGGTGTGTGCTATGACCCAAAAGTCAGCACCCCCTGGCAGTTCCCCTGAGGACTGGGTATTTTAGTTACTGTGGGTAAGTGAATGGGTTCTAAAGTCTCCCGCAGTCCTGGAATCTTCAACATTGATATGCATTGTATTGATTCAATAGTTGCTTTGGCTGTTATTTACTGTTTTCCGGAGTTTAGTGTTTGTGTGGTAAAATGCACTTGTATTTCAGGTATTCCCAGGAGTGCTGAGAAGAGGGTGGGGAAAGGATGTTTACCTTCTAATATTCTGGGAAACCAATTGCCTGAGGAAATTCAGATTAAAATGTAGATAGGGAAGTTTCAACACTTCATTAATGGTGGCATTTAAGGCAGGTGTGACTAAATATACTGTAACTTCTAATAACAAAGGTAGTTTTGCCTGAAAGGGTACTCTCTTTTGATAGGAGGGAGGGTCAGTCCTTCCTTCTAGTGTGATTGATAAGGCCCAAAGGGATGGATTAAGCTGACTGTGGGTCCTGAGGCCACTAAACATTTCAAAATTCTGCACCAGTTGTCCACAACACCCTACTCTTCCCCACCCATTGGCTGTTTCTCTGGGTCACTGACCAGCCTGTCCCAGTCTGGGTAGGTTTTTGGCATTCTGTGCTGAATCACCACCATATGCTGGCTAATCTTGAGAATGAAAAGCAATTTTTGGCTGAAGCCATGGCGTGATACCACTCATTGTCTATCAATACCTTCTGATCTCTATGCCTTTCTCCTCCTCCTCTTCCCCCTTCCCTTCTTTTAGTTTTGTCCTGTTGCCCAACAGTCTTCTGGAGTTGATTCCTAGGCCTTGGTTCATATTTTCTGTACACTCTATTGTTTTCTGTTTATTTGTATTGCCATAGGCTATTTTTGCATGCTTAATGTTGGCTTTTGTGTATCACCAAGATGATTTAAGGACTATATTGATTTAAAAAATTAATATTCAATTTATTTAAGTTACAAAGTAAAATACTGCTTTGTGAACTTTAAGTTCAAATAACTAATCTTATTAATTTGATTAAAATTCTAGCAGCTTTTTAAAAGATTTTATTTATTCATTTTTAGAGGGAGGGGAAGAGGAGTGAAACATCAATGTGTGGTTGTCTCCCACACGCCCTGTACCAGGGACCTGGCCTGCAACACAGGCATGTGCCCTGACCAGGTATCGAACTGGTGACTCTTTGGTTCACAGCCCACGCTCAATCCACTGAGCCACACCAGCCAGGGCAAAATTCTAGCAATTTTAATAATCTTTTTCAAGGAGGATTTGGAGAAATGTGTGATCCATTTAACAACTTTAGCTAATTAAACTCCAGAAAACAACTTAAGCTGAAATTGCAAAGTAGGCACACCCAATTTTAAAGTATTTTTTAAAAAAGATTTTATTTATTTATTTTTAGAGAGAGGAGAAGGGAAGGAGAAAGAAAGAGAGAGAAACATCAATGTATGGTTGCCTCTTGCATACCCCATACTGGGGACCTGGTCTGCAACCCAGGCACGCACCCTGTTGGGGATCGAACCAGTGACCCTTTGGTTCACAGGTCCTATACTCAATCCACTGAGCTACACCAGCCAGGGCCCAATTTTAAAGTATTTTGACTCTGACTAATACAATCCCAAATACACACTTGAAGAAAATATATTTTGTTTATTTTCTTAAATATTTCAGTACTGTTCAGAAACCTATCCAAATTCCATTATACCTTGCAATTTAAAAATCATGTCCAAAAAAATTAGTTATATACTTTAATATAAACTGTGAGACTAATCACACATGCCAAATTTTATACATATTTTAACTACCAAATACACATGCAAACACATACAGAAAAATAAAAATTGAGGGATAGACATTCTAGAGAGAGGAAATACAGTTACCACACCAGTAGGGATTAGAACCCAGGTGGGTGCCCTCCTGATTCAAATTGCACATTAACCGAGAATGCCTTGTTATTAAAATCTGCATCTTCCTTTCCAGGCTCTATCTAATTCCTTCACAACTTGTTTGGATTTTGCATTTCTGTGAGTCTTTTAGTACATTTTAATGTTCTTTTCTCTGACTCTAAGGACATATCGATACCATTCCATAGGACCATTTATACTCTTACGTAATTTCTTCAAAATCTCCTTGAAATGTAAGAATTTCAGATGAGATATAAAGTAAAAGTGTCTATTATAGTCCCTGGTAGATACTAAGCTTTTAATAATACCAATTATTAATTACATCACCAGCTAACTATTATAATTCTGTAATTATAAAAATTCTAATTTTCAAAATAGACTGTTACAAATGGCAAAATATAGGTACAGAATTATGTGAAAACATGTGAGAAATTAATCCCCATTGTAGTATTCAGTAGGCTTAATTCATTAAGTATCATTTAAGCTACGCCTTGAAAGATGGGAAAGCTGGAAGAGGGAGTAGCAAGTACGGGCAAAGGCCTGGCCCATAAGCTTGTGTAACCAGAGGAATATTTGCAGGTTGAACTGGAAAGGCAACTAATAAAAGTCCTTAATGTCAGACTCAGGACTCAGAAATTACATTTTAATTATTTATGTGTTGGAGCACCATGGAGAATTTGTGAGACAGTGATGTCATTAGATATCTGGTAATGAGGAGGATGAATTAGAGAGAAAAGAGGCCAGACGTTACATATTAACCTTTTTAGAGCCTGCCATTCACAAAGGGGGTAAGGCATTTCACAAGAAACATGTACAATGACAGAATAAAATAAAAAACAAGAATCAGCATCTTGAAAAAGAAGAAAACAAATATTCTAGAAAAAAGGGCTAAGAAACTATTTTGGTCAAGCTTTGTAAATTGTCTCTTAACTTCCTGGCAGTGAACCACAAACAGAGGAGTGTGAGCTCCCTGTGCTGAGTTAAGAAACTGGGCATCAGGGAAGGGCAGTTCCGACTGAGTGTTTGAGATCCTGGATCCTGTAGCCAGTCTTCCTGAGTTCACTTCTGAGTTCACTTTGTGGTTGGGCTGCTTATTGACCTTGTGACTGGGGCAACTGACTGAGCCTCTCGGTGTTTTGGTTTCCTCATTTGAAGTGGGAATAATAATAATACTTATCTCCCAGTTTTCTTTGGAGATTTCAATTCATATAAAGCAGTTGCAGCGGTGCTTGGCTCACAGAAAGTAGGGGAATATCAGATATTATTGTCATGTAGAAGCACTCTTCACTCTATAACTGAACAGCTTCTTGGCATTATTGTTACTTGGTATTAAAAATATGAGTTTAATGCTTTGGCTCCTGTGCCATTTAAAAATATTTTTAACTATAAGGTTGAGGTAATCTCACGGTTTACTTTCTAGTTAACCTATGTCTTTTCTGTGTTAAGTTTTTATTTTAGTATTTTAAGTTGTCTCCTCTCTTCATCCTTTTCTCTCTTCCTCTCCTTCTCCTCTTCCATTTCCATTTCTTTCGGGAAATGGAAGTACGCTTTCACTACATCAAATGGTGTGCTCTTTCCAGATCACAAGAACCAGTTGTTGGCAAATGTTACAAATCAGGACTTGACTTACTGTTCGGTTGATTGGCCTTGAGAAAGTGAAGAAAAAATGTTAGTAACTAAGACAATTTAAAAGTGTGTAGTTTCACTTATATGTAGGTGGAATCTAAAGAATAGAATAAATGAACAAACAAAACAGAAACAGACTCATAGATACAGAGAACATGTTGAGGGTTGCCAAAAGAGAGGTGAGTTGGGGAACTGGGTAAAAAAGGTGAATGGATTAAAAAGTACAAATTGGTAGTTACAGAATAGTCACAAGGATGTAAAGTACAGCATAGGGAATAGAGTCAACAATACTGGAATAATTATGTATAGTGCCAGGTGAGTACTGGAAATATTGGGGGTGGGGAGACTTTGTAAAGTACAGTATGATTGTCTAATCACTATGCTGTAAATCTGAAAGTAATATAAAATAAAAAAATTAAAGTCCGTTTAGTAACCTCATAAAATGTAAAGAAAGCTTTCTGAAGTAAATAGAAAAAATGCATCCAAAATGCAAAAAAAAAAAAAAAAAAAGTGCATAGTATCTATAGCTGTTACTTTGTGAATAGCAGAGGGCTGGTCGGTAATCATTATAGCACACTACCAACTACATCCTAAAACTAACTAGCTTCTCACCTGTGCTCACTTGTTAGCTGCAGTTTCTAGTCAGATACATCCTTCCTGGAGCCTCCAAAGATGTATCAACAGAATCTGGTTGATCCGCAGGTTGCCCAACAGTTGTCACCTGAGAGCGTTCATTATCTTAATTATTCTTACAGTTTTTTGCATTTCATGTCTTTCCTTTTTGGGGTGTTTGTCTTTATTCTGTTGGAGTAAAACCTCAAGAAGCTATCAGAAAGATAAACCTGGATCTTTGTACTTCTGAAAGTATTATTTTTCACTCATTTTTTGATGAACTGTTTGGCTGCTTGTAAAATTGTAGATTCAAAAACATGTGCCCATGGAATGTTGAAGGCATTGCTCCTTGGTCTTCTAGCATACAGATTTGCCAACTTCTTTGACTCATGGCTTAGTTAGTCTTGAAATGATGCATATATTATTTCCAGTCTCAACTTTTTCACTCAGGAGTTGGATCAACAAAAATATTTGGTAATTACATTTCTATTACTGTGGGCACATTTTTATCCACTATTCCTGTTATTGCATTTCTGCTAATTTTGTCTCTGAGGTAGGCTAGTAGAATCTTTAAAACACATCGGATTTCTCTGGGGGATGGTAAGAAAAAGATCTGACCAGGACCATTTCAAGCAAAAGCACTCACACCAAGCCCCAGGAAACTTAATTGACTTTGAACATTGGCTTGGAATTCTACCTCCACTTGGGAAAAGATAGAGTTCACGTTATGTTAGTTCACTGCCAGATATCCACCACCTCTTCCTGCTGAGTATTTACATTGCAGCAAATGGGAACCATGTCAGGATATTGGAGTTTGACATGGAAATGTGACCCTTGCCAGAGATGATATAGAAGTTGAGGTTGGGTCACTGCTGTGTTAGACTGTTGGGGAGAGAGGAAAACATAGACCCAGGTTCTTCTTCAACAGGTTTAAACTTTGGTGAGATTTGAAAACCAAGGACAAATCTATATGTGCCTTAGAACCATACCATCAAATTCCTCTATTGTCCAGAGGATGAATAGGACCCTCATGGCAAGAATTTAAGGCCATACTGTTGGTGGAGCAAGTGGGACAAGGACTAGACATATGTATCCAAATCAAATTTTCCCCACTCATAATCAGGGAAGTAAGGGTATTCCTATCAGAGAATACTCTTGGCCCATAGAAGGGCCAATTTGTTAGAGATTATCATTTAATTAAAAAAGGCATGGACGGACCTAAAGAACATTACGCTAAGTGAAATAAACCAGTCAGAGGAAGACAAATACCATATGATTTCACACATATATGGAATCCAAGGAACAAACTGAACTAACAAGCAAAATAGGGACAGACTCATGGAGCAGGCTGATAGCTCTGGGGTGGTATGTTAGGGGGTGCAGGGACTGAGCTAAAAGGAAAAAGAACTCATGGACATGGACAACAATGTAGTGGTTGTGGGGGAAGGAGAATATAAGGGCAATAAATGATAATGGAAAAATATACAATAAAAAACAGTGATGTTGCATACTAAAAATAAATAGATAAAATCTTTTTTTAAAAAAAAGCAATAGAAAATCTGATGCACTTAGATTTGTAAGATTTGGCTCTTAGATGTGACTCTATAAGACACTGCACTTTTCATTTCTCTGGGCTCCACTTCCCTCAGTAATAAAATGAGGGAAGGTTGAACTCCATTATCTCTGAGTCTCTATTCATTTTGAATTCTATGGTTTTGTGATTCTATCTATATCTTCTGAAACTTAAATGCTTATTATTTAGTATCAGCACATTTTCATTTATTATTATTCAGTATTATTCAATATGAAAATAATTTTAATTCTATTGTGAACATAATGAACTAGGCTATGTGTTCAATTGAATAAATCAAAATGGCCCTTGGGAAATATAATGATCTCTTTCCCCTTTCCTCTTTTTTCTACTCCCTTATCCTCTCCCCCTCTACTTTCCTTCCTTTCTTCATTTCTCTGATTCTCTAAAACAGCACTGTCAAAATCTTCTGGCAAACCAGGAACTTTGGGACCAGGTCATTCAGCCTGGTGATTTTCAGCCTTCAAGAGCTGTGTTTACTAGGCTAGTTATTTAAATTACCTTATTTGCACCTTACCAAAATATCTGTCAGAGAGATACTATTATCACCATTTCTTCAATGAGGAAACTGAGAACTGTAGAAATGTTAAGACAATTGCTTGAATTTACACACCTAATTAAGACAAAAAGCCTGAATTAAAACTTAATCATTGTATTTATACCATGTTAATTTGCTAAAATAACATTTTTCTCTCAGATTTCTTTATTCAAATAAATTATTTATAATTAATTAATATATAGTTATATATTTTATTTAGAGACATTTAAATATTTAAAATAGGTAAACAATATGCATGACACAAAACTTCAAATGGTAAAATATGGTCATGCAGCGATGCTCAACTCCTCTCCTACATAACCACTATTACTATTCTCTAAATAAAATCTAGCAAACCCTCGTGTAGATATTACATGATTTTCAGAAATTTAATTTGCACAGAATTCTTCAAGTATCCCTTATTTGTGAAAAATAAGGATCATCTGTCCTGTAGTCATTTTCTTTTTATATCAAGAAATAATTATCTCCCTTTCTAAAGTTGGCAACCTCATTAAGTATTCTTTTCTTAAGAAAGCCTGATTTTCCAATTTATCAAATGCAAATAATAAACCAAATAATTCATTGCTAAAAATAACTTTGGAATCTATTTAAAATTCATGAGACAAAAAAAAAAGGAAATCTAAAATTCAGTTAGTAGAACTGTCCTAAATCACATGATCCTTAGATAATTGCCTTACTCCAGCAGGCACCTCCTCTAGTTCCTAGGATTTCAAGATGAAAAAGAATGTTGCAAAAAGGACAAAGGACTCATGACATGGACAACAGTGTGGAGACTGGTGGGGGGCAGAGGATATAAGGGGACAAAATGGTAATGGAAAAATATAATAAAGATTAAATTAAAAAAAACTTAAAAAACAAAGAAAAAAATGTCACAAAAGTGCCTCATGCATCCCAAGAGCATCGCTCTTCCTTCTGGCATCCGTGAGAGATGATAGTTTCCTAGTAGTCATCAGATGACTCTATGGTTCAGTCTTGGAGTGCTAGGGTGGACCAACTGGCCTCATATTGTTCCTGTGGGTTGCTGGGAAAGAGATTAGGAACAGAGCTTAATCCCAAGATGTTCTGACCTCTTTAAATCCTCTGGTTAGCTCACTGATTTATTTTTTGTACCATCACAGCCCAATCAAGTTTGAAACATTGCTGCTCAGCATTCTTCAGAGTAAAGAACAGGGGTGTGACATTCTCACTCAGACAGTGGGGAGGACTCTTCTTACTAGCAAGGTGTGGACACTGAAGGTGCTATCAGACTGGAGCTTTCTAATTAGCAGCGATGTCAGCTAGAAGAAAGGTGGTTAGAGCCAGGCGCCTAACTAGACAGGCCATACTCTGCACAGTACCATTGTCTATTATATTTTTGACATATTTGACTTTATTGATGAGTTATTGTGATGTTATTTGCTATTCATTTTTTAACCTTTTAGGGCTTGTATTTCTTTTCTTTTAAAAAATATTTTTATGTGGTCAGAACATGCAATATGAGGTTTATGCTCCTAACAGATTTTTTTTGTGTATAATACAGTATTGTATATAGGCAAGGTGCTGTACAGCAGATCTATAGATTATGTATCTTATACGACCTGTTGGTTAGAAACTATTTTCTCCTTTCCCCCTAGCCCCAGCAATGACAATTCTCTTTTTACTTCTATGAATTTGAGGAATCCCCCAAAAGGACATTCATGACGTATTTGTCCTGCATCTGGCTAATTTCTCTTGGCATAATGTCTTTTAGGTTCATCTATGTTGCCTCATATGGCAGGATTTCTTTCCTTTTAAGGCTAAATGATATTCAATTCTATGTATATACCATGCTTTCTTTATCCATTCATCTGATGATGGACATTTAGGCTGTTCTCACATTTGGCTATTGTGAGTAATGTTGCAATGAATATGCAAATACTAATATCTCTTCAAGATCCTCATTTAAATTCTTTTGGGTAAATACCCAGATGTGGGATGGCTGAGTATTGTAGACTGTTTTTAATTTTTTTTGGGGGGGGAACTTCCATACTATTTTCAAAAGTAGCTGCATCATTTTACTTTGTATAAGGCACCAACATTGTATAAGAATTTCCTTTTTTTCCCACAACCTCACCAATATTTGTTTTTGCCTTTTTGGATTTTAGCTATGCTAAGAGGTATGAAGTGATATCACGCTGTTTTTGATTTGCATTTCCATAATGATTGGTGATGTTGAGCATCTTTTCATGTACCAGTTGGCAATTATATGTCTTCTTTTGAGAAATGTCTATTTGAGTCCTTTGTCTGTTTTAAAATTAAGGTTATTAATATTTGTTCATATTAAGTTGTATAAGTTCTTATATTCTTTTGGAAATTAACTCCTTATAAGATATACAGAGGCTCACATTTCTTGAAAATCTACTATGTAATTGGCATCTCATTGAGTTTTTGCAGAAAAATTTTGAGGCAGGTTTCATTCTTATATCTAATTTACAGCTATGTAAACTGAATCAGGGAGGTTAGGAAATATCTAATGTTATACCATAGTGGTGCCTATTGATTGATGTCTGCATAGTCAACACAATCAAGTCTTCCCCAGTGGGCAGAGCAAGTGATGTTAGCTGAAGTGTTACTGTGGTTCAACAAATTATAGCAAGAAACTGTCAATGGGTTCTGTGTCAACCACATTTTATATATTTAAGTAAAAATACCTATGAATTGAATGATAGGATAAATAGCTTTGCAGCTTCCTTTCTTGAGTGTACTAAGAAAATCTCAGTAAATGCTACTTCAAAACAGAGGACCTCATAAGGAATCAATTGAATTAAGTTTTGTAGGATGAAGTAACACATGCTATCTGAGGAGTCTGAGTGGAAAAGCTTCTAAATGGATGCAGCCCAAACACTGAATCAGTTTTGAAGAAAACGAAAGAAGATGAGGTTGGGTTTCTAGTAGACCACAAGTCACTCATGGTGATGAGGACCACAGAAACCAGGTCAGTGTGTGAACAAATGTGGAGTTTAGGGAGGGCCCCAGCCTGTGTGTCTTTAAAAATTTTTTGTCATTTTTTAATTTTTTAATTACAGTTGACATACATTATTACATTAGTTTCAGGTACAGCCTGTGACTCTTATGGACTAGAAAACTGAGAAATGATGCTGTCCTGTTCAAGGCCATTCATAGAGCCAGGTAAAAACACACCCAGTGTGGGACTGTTAGCACCTAGGAAAACAATATAATAAGACTGTTCAAGTCTTGTCAAGAAATACCCAGAGACCAGTAAGACATGGTAAAGGAGAAGTTACATTGTAAAGAAAAAACAATAGGTAAGGGTTAGTATATGGCCAGGCTGTAGGGTTCACATACCCAAGTCTCTACCATCAAAGAAAGAAAATTGGCTGCTGGACAGCTTTTGAACAGGGTTGTAAGTTGTGTGTACTGGATGTGTGGGAAACTGTGGGGTAGGGGAAGCATCATCTCTGACTATGGAAGAGCATCACAGTTATCAACTAATTTCTCATATTCCCTAATTGCCACATGACACCAGCAGGGGGAATGTGAGACCAGATCCCAGGTGAATCACTGTGCACTTTCCTGGTGAGAGGTGAGTATTGTACACAAGGAAGTTTCGTGATATTGGTGTGAGTGAGGTAAGTCATTTTTTAGTTTGCATGCAGATGGTATTTTGGTTGGGAAATCAGTGCATCATTGCAGTCCTGGGATGTTTCCCTTTGTGGAGATGCCTTATAAAAGGACTCTCTACCACACTGATGCCATAGTCTTGACACTCAGTTGTAGATCTTCTTTGGAGCCTCTGGTGAGTACAAATATTAGAGGTCTTTCTTGGCACTTGGATAGTGTGGGGATTTAACCTGGGGGGCAAGTGACTATTTAACCAATTTATGCTCATGTATAGGGAAAAGAAGATAATGAGGTTTTTGGGGTAAATTTTAACTGGTATTTGCTAAATGATCTTGAAGATGATAAGAGAAATGGAGTCAGAGTTTCAATCTTTGGCTGAAGGAGAGTAGGAGAGATGAGATGCTGTCCTGTCACCTGCTCCACATTATTTCCAAATGCATCCCTTTCCGAGTTCAGTCTGCTTGGGGGATAGGTCTGAGCCTTTGCAGTACCAGGGTCAGGGCAGCAACCAGGATCTCATGGGAGATATGGGTAGAGATTTTATTTTGGATTGGCTAGAATTTTAATAACTGGGTCTTTCTCCAGATAATGTTTGTATTCACACAGCACCTGCATAGAGATTTTATCTTTAGAAAGCGATAGAGTGAGAGATTAGTCAGAAAAGATTGAAGAGCTGAGGGCAAGAGTTGGTAAAAGGGAAGAGTGAAGAAGCTACACAAAGTCATGAAGACTGCATTAGGGATCAAAGAGTATCTTTGGAGAATGGAGGGGTTGATGGTTCAGTTAATTGTTCTACCAACAGGACGGTCTCTGCTATGAACACTGTCGTCTCTTTGTATTTCAGATTCCTTAAGAGCCAAGAAACATGTCTTACCAGCAGCAGCAGTGCAAGCAGCCCTGCCAGCCACCTCCTGTGTTGATACCTGAGCCTTGCCCACCACCAAAGTGCCCTGAGCCTTGCCCCCCACCAAAATGCTCTGAGCCTTGCCCACCACCAAAGTGCCCTGAGCCATGTCTACCTCCTTCATGCCCACCTGTGCAGTGCTCACCTCAACTATGCCAGCAGAAGTGCCCTCCTGTTCAACTGTGCCCACCCTGCCCACAGAAGTGTCCACCCAAGAGCAAGTAACTGCACCAACATTCATCAATACCATGAAACGACAAGATCCAGGATCTTCTTAGTCCCAGGACTCCATCATCCTCCTTTCAGCCATGGTGACAGACTACATCTTCCCTAATCTCCCACCTGGATTGACAGCTGACAGATGAAAGGCTTGTTAGAAGATGAATAAAAGTATCATCACCTGATATGGCTTTACCATCTATCTGTCTGTAATATGAGTGGTGATCGCTATCCTGTGAGCACTTTTGTGTCTCTTCTTTTGCTTCTCCAATAAAGTACATGTTTCATGGTCAACCCACAGTACTTTTGTTTGCATTTTTAAAAAATTTCTTTTGTCAACTATACTTGATTATTGTTCCTCTCCATTCTTTTTGAATTATTAGAGTCAGGCTTTTCCATCACTGAATTCAGTTTTGGCTGAAATATATCTTTTTGATTGGGCACATCAAATAGTTCTCTTTTAATAGTTTTAAACTCATTTCTACCTCTTTCTAGCTTGTATGACCTTAAAAAGAATTACTTAAGTGCTCTCAATTTCAGTTTGCTCATCTCTAAAAAGTAGGAAAGAATGTGGTCAGCTGAGTGTACTCATATAAATTAATGTATTAACAAATGTTGCCTAATTATCTGTCATGTGCCAAGCAGACTTCTATGTGCTCAGGATGTGATAATGGGGACCAAAGTCCTTGTCCTTATAGAGCCTAAATTCTTGAAGGGATTACACACACATGCAGGACAAATGATAACAAAGCATGGGTATACTCTAGAGAAAATTGTTTGGAAAGGCTATTTTAAAGTGAGTTTTTGGGCAAAAACTTGAATGAATTCAAGAGTGAACCAGGAGCATATTTGAGGTACATTGTTCCAATGTGAGGAGATGACACACAGAGCAAAGTAACAGCAAAGAGAGCACTGATCAAGGGGACACTGTCTCCAAATAAGGTCAGAGAGATTGGGTCTCAAGGACATAGTAATGATTTTGAAATTTGACAACCACATTTTTTTTTTTTTTGCTGATGATCAGTGGCAGCCTAAAATTTTATATCTATCTATGTAATTCTCAACTATCAAATATGATTTCTTTTGTGTAGTAGTTCAACTAAAAGTATGGCTACATATGGTCTTCCAAAGATACTTTAAAAATTATTTTAAAAACTGAGGACTAAATTGGAACTCATTTGCAAAATGCAAACTTATTTTGAGAGGATGACTACATAAAAAGTAAGTCTATTAGTGTCTTCATCTTCTAGGAACATCTACTCCATTAATTTTTTATTAAATTATAGCTAACAAAATGCACAGGGATTTTGTTCTGCTGTCCCCTAAACCCTACAAAAAATGTTGTAGGGTGGACTTTATATTCTTGAAAAGGGATCTGGCTTAATAGCATTATTGACAGACTTTTTAAATTTTGTCTTTAAGAAATACAAAAAATAAAATCCCATGTTTTTTGGGGGGGAACATAATCAGTACATTTTGAAAGTTCATTAACTTCAGCTGTACAGGGTGAATAATTATAAATTGAGCAGTTATGTAAGTGACCCAAAAACTCAAGAAAATCATCACCAACCCTTCAAAAGAACCAGATTCCTTTATTAAATTACATTTCACAGCTTCACCACTAGAAGTAATCACAGTCTTGACTCATTATAATCACTCACTTGTTTTTCTTTGTTGTTTTAACCATGAATCTAGAGGCAACTCTAAAAATTATAGTTAAGTTTCTCAGTTTTTGAACTTCACATAAATATAACTGTATTATATGTCATCTTTTTTGTCTTTATTTTTATTCAACATTATGTACAATAGTTTTAGTAGATTCACTATTGTATTTTTAGGGTGTTACTGAATGAATATACAACACTTCACTTCTTCATTCTGCTCTTGGTTGACATTTAGGTTGTTTGTTATTTGGAACTCTTTGGATCAATGCCATGAGGACACTTCTTTATGCTTGCTAGTGCACATGCTTACACATTTCTCTAGGTACATTCCCAGAAGTATATGCATTTTTAACCTTGGTAGGTAATACTGTCTTCCAAAATGACTGTGCTAGGAGAGATCCAAGATGGTGGAGGAGTAAATGGAGGCTACACTAACCTCCTTCCAGAGCCAATCTGAAATTCCAACTGAATTTGTAGAGGAATCATCCTGAATAACCAATGGAACACCAGCTGGAGAGAAGCCTTATAACCAAGGACAGACAGAAGAAACCACTTCACCACAATAAGGCTGGTAGGGAGTGTGGAGAAGGTATGAGAGGGCTGGTTGGGCTCCACTGGTGGCAGCTAAAGTTCCAGAGGGATATTTCAGTGGCTGGGGTGTTCCCCTGAGAAGCGTGGGGCCTAAACCCCAATATGGGCTCCCCAGCCTACAGTACCATAGCCAGAAAGGAACCCAGATAACAGCCAGCTGTGAACAGCAGCAGGGTTTCTATCTGCCAGAAGGAAATGGCTGGAGACTCAGAGAGACTCATAAAGGGCCGATGAACAAAATTTTGTTTGCAGCCACTTATCCTGGTCTCCAGCAGAGGGAGGGCCGAATGGACTAGAGACCCTTGCAGAGAATCTGGGGTTGGTGGCTCTGGAAAGAGAATGAAAAAACCAGCTGCCAGGATCGCAGTGCTGAGTCATTTCCCATATTGCAGAAACCATGTTTCTAAGGCAGACCACTTCTCTCTGTATGGCATCACCCTGAGGGTAAGCAATAGCCCTGTCCAAAGGAGTTACTCTGCCCCACCTTGTGGAGATTAAGCCTGGCAGCTAATTACAGATTGCTTGGTTTAACAACTGATCAGCTTGGGTGGAAAATACAAAGAAGCAGCCAAAATGGGAAGACAAAGAAAGAGACCCAAAATGAAAGAACAAGAGAATTCTCCAGAAGAACTAGATGAAATGGGGGAAAACAATTTATAGATAGAGAGTTTAGAGTAATGATTATAAAGATACTCAACAGCATGAAAAAAGACATGGAACCATAAAAAGGGCCAGTCAGAAATAAACAATGCAATATCTGAAATAAATAATACACTGGAAGGAATAGACAGTAGGTTAGGTGAAGCAGAGGATCAAAGCAGCAATTTAGAAGACAAGGTAGGAAAAAACGCACGAGCAGAACAGCAAAAAGAAAAGAAGAATTAAGAAAAATGAGGAGAGCTTAAGAAACATTTTGGACAACATGAAGCATTAACAATATCCACATCACAGGAATGCTAGAAGGACAAGAGAGTGAGCAAGTGCTTGAGAATGTATTTGATTAAATAACGACTGAAAACTTCCCTAATTTGGGGAAGGAAAAAGACACACAAATCCAGGAACTCAGAGAGTCCAAAACAAATTGGACCCAAAGAGTCCTACACTATGACACATCATAATTGAAACAACAAGGCTTAAAGACAAGGAGAGAATCCTAAAATCCACAAGAGATAAGCAGGTAGTTACCTACAAGAGAGCACCAATTAGATTGTCATTTGATTACTCAACAGAAACATTTCAGTCCAGAAGGGAGTGGTGTGAAATATTCAAGGTGATGAAAAGCAAGGATGTACAACCAAGGATACTTTACCCAACAAGGCTAGCGTTTAAAATTGAAGGAGAAATAAGGAGCTTCTTAGATAAGAAAAAATTAAAAGTGTTTGTTAACACCAAACCAGTACTGCAACATATGTTAAAGTGCTTGCTTTAAGAAGGAGAAGAAAAAAAAAAGAAAGCAAAAAACAAAACAAAACAGAGGAAAGAGTCTAACAATAAAACAGCACTACACACATATCTATCAATAGTCACCTTAAATGTAAATGGCTTAAATGCTCCATAGGGTAGCTGAATGGGTAAGAAAACAAAACTTATATATATATGCTGCCTCCAAGAGACTCATCTCAGATTGAAAGATACACACAACTAAAAGTAAAGGGATGGAAAAAGATATTTCATGCAAATGGAAAAGAAAAAAGAATGGGGGTAGCAGTACTTATATCCAACAAAATCGATTTTAAAACCAAGGCAAAAGGGACAAAAAAGGGCACATCTAATGATAAATGGAACAAGAAGCTCTAACCCTATAACATTTTTGCACCCAACATAGGTGCACCTATGTATGTAAAGCACATCTTGATGGACATAAAGGGAGAGATTGACAGAAATGCATAGCCAGAGATTTTAACACCCCATTGATGTCAATGGAAAGAACTTCCAGGCAGAAAATCAATAAGAAGACAGTGGACTTAAATGACACACTAAATCAAATGATTTAATTGATATCTTCCATGCATCTTACCTCAAAGCAGCAGAATATACATTTTTTTAAGTGCACATGGAACATTTTCTAAGGTAAACCACATGCTAGGAGACAAAACAAGTCTCAATAAATATAAGAAGGTTGAAATCGTATCAAGCATCTTCTCTGACCACAATGCTATGAAATTAAAAATCAATCACAAGAAGAACACTGAAAACGTGCAACGACATGGAAGCTAAATAACATTTTATTAAACAATGAATAGGTAAAAAACTAAATCAAAGAAGAAGTCAAAAGACACCTTGAAACAAATGAAAATGAGGGCACAACAATCCAAAATCTGTGGGACACTGAGAAAGCAATCTTAAGAGGGAAATTCATAGCATTACAGGCCTATCTCGTAAAACTAGAAAAAGTTTAAGTAAACAATCTAACTTTACAGTTACAGGAACTTGGAAAAGTATAACAAACAAAGCCCAAAATAAGTGTAAGGAAGGAAATAATAAAGATAAGAGCAGAAATAAATGAAATAGAGTCTAAAAAAATGATACAAAAGATCCATGAAACCAAGAGTTGGATCTTTTCAAGAGCTGAAAAGAGAAATGAGATTGACAAACCTTTAACCAGACTCATCAAGAAAAAATAAGAAAGGACCCAAATAAATAAAATTAGAAATGAAAGAGAAGAAATAGCAACTGACTCCAATGAAATACAAAGGATCGTATATCATAAAAAACTATATGCTAACAAACTGGTCAACCTGGACAAAATGGATAAATTCCTAGAAACATGCAATCTTCTAAAACTAAATCAATAAGAATCAGAGAATCTGAATAGACAGATTATACTGAATCAAACTGAAGCAGTAATCCAAAAACTCCCAACAAACAAAATCCCTGGACTGGATGGGTCACAGGTGAATTTTATCAAGCATTCTGAGAACTAATACCTCCTTTTTCAAACTATTTCAAAAAATTGAAGAGGAGGGAAGGCTCCCAAACTCATTTGTAAAGGCCAGCATTATCCTAATTCCAAAACTAGATAAAGACACTACAAAGAAAGAAAATTATAGGCCAATATCCCTGATGAACACAGATGCTGAAATCCTCAGCAAAATATTATCAAACCAAATATAGCAATGCATCAAAAAGATCATATACCATGATCAAATGGGATTTATTCTGGGAATGCAATGTTGGTACAACATTTGCTAATCAATAAATGTGGTTCACCACATAAGCAAAATAAAGGATAAAAACCACATGATCCTATCAATAGATGCAGAAAAAACATTTGATAAAATCTAGCACCCATTTATGATAAAAACTCTCAGCAAAGTGAGATTAGAGGGAACATACCTAAACATGATAAAGGCCATGTATGAGAAGCCCACAGCCAGCATCATACTCAAAGGGCAAAAAACTACAAGTTTTCCCCTCGTTAATGCCCTTTATTACTGTTCATTTGCCCAAGTTCATTAATAAAGCACATTTTATGATAGAACACAGATATTCTTTTCTGCTTCTTTTTAAATCTACTTTGCCAGTTATATTTAGTCTCCCCTGCTCTATAATAATTCAGTCTCCCCCTCTCCCCTGATCCCATTCTCAAGTGACCTTTAAATTAAGCATCTCATAATCAAAGTGAAAAAGGTTTAATTTGAATTGTCTTACTTGAGGTTCGCATACAAAAATGCCTTCTGATATTGTAATCTGTCCTTTTATGTCACTTAGTTTAGTCATTCAGTCTCTCTGAAATTTAGCATTGTCCTAGCTCGAATTAGAAAATTTTTTTCATTTGAAACCTGAATAATTTTGTTAACCAGTGTCACCCTAATAAATTCAATAAAAAGAAAAAAAAGAAAAAATATTTTTTCATATGGTTTAGAAAGTTACCAAATTGTAAGAAATTACATATTTCTATAAATCATCAAATGTTTAATATATGTAAATTGTTTAACATCCTATCATTTTGGAAAGAATAGATACTTCTATTTATTTTATTACGTGTATTTATGGTTATATATCTAAAGGAAATAAAGTCATTATCTTGAAGAGATTTGTACTCCTATGTTCATTGCAGTATTATTCACAATAGCTAAAGAATAAATATATGTGTTCATCTGCAGATGAACAGGTAAAGAATATGTGAGATATAGTAATGCATACACATTGAACATTTCTAACCTTACCATTGTATCTGGAAAAAAGGGCTTTCCAGGGGTGTCTAACCTGAGGCCCAAAGACTGAATGGGGTTCAGGATGGCTATGAATGGGGCCCAATACAAAATTGTAAATTTGCTTAAAACATTATGAGTTTTTTTTGTGATTACGTGTAGCAATGTATTTAATGTGTGGCCCAAGACAACTCTTCCTCTTTCAGTGTGGCCCAGAGATGCCAAAAGGTTGGACACTCCTGCTAGGCTTTCTCCTCTTGGAGAAGGAATTTCAAGGAAAGAACAGCAATCATGGGAGTTGTTGGTGACTAATAGGCTCAGAAAAAGTACTCAGGTCTATTAATGGAAGTGGCATCCTGATTTACTGATTAAAACTTGTGAAAAGTAGCTAAAATAGGTTTAGAGAAAATGATTACTCTTAAATGTGTATTTGGAAAAAAATGAAAGGTACAACATTATATTAAGCCCATTTCTCATAATTTCCGAAAAAGTGAAGCAAAGTGAACACTAGGAAAGTACAAGGTAGAAAATAATAAAGGTAGGAGTAGAAGTTAATGAATAGAAAATACACATACAATTAAAAGACTCAATAAACTAAAATTTGTTCTTCAAAACACTAATAAAAGTGACATATTTTTGAGTAGATTAAAAGTTAATACCAAGAATGAAAAAAGGACACATGATAAGAAAGAAGAAAAGATATAAAAATAAAGATATTAAGAGCAATTTTATGCTAATAGATTAGAAACTCTATATGAAATGGAAACTTTTCTTAAATAAAACTTAAATTATAAAAGTGGACACAAGAACAAATAGGGAATCTGAACTGCCCAACAACTAAATTTATTAAGTTAGTACTAAAAACATGCTTTTATATAGAAATTTCAAGTCCTAGGTGGTTTTACCAATGACTTAAGAAATATTAAAGAAATAAATAATTTCAAACCTATATTGCTCAGAAAATTAAAAAACATATGTAATGATACTCATCAACTCCTTACATGAAACCAAAAAACTGGTACTAAACTTGAACAAGGATGTTATTTAGGATGAAACTAATGAAAGAAGAAAAATCAGATGATCAATATGTGCAGTAAAGTAAAATAATTGATGAAATTTAACCTTTATTCAGGTTTACACCAAAAATAAAAATGCTTAGCAAACTAGTAATAGAAAAGATTTTACATAATCTGAGAAAAGTCTACAGAAAGGCCACAGCAAACATTATTCTTAGTGGTCAACTGGTGGAGGCTTCACCCAGGAGCTTGCTGTCCCTGCGCCGGTTCCGCACTGTACTGCGAGTGAGAAGATACGGTCAAGAGAAAAGAAATGCGAAGTGGAGGAATTGGCAAGGCAGGAAACAAAACAAAAAACAAATGAAGAAAACCTATTACTGTTTGCAAATCACAATGTGTACGTTAAAGTGTAATCTAGTTACAAATAACTTATTAAGAAAAACAAGCATAGAACCACGGAACAGACTGACAGCTGTAAGAGGGGAGGGGCGTGTGGGGACCGATGGAAGGAAGGTGAAGGGATTAGTCAAAGAACTTACATGAAGGACCCATGGACATGGACAACAGTGAGGGGATTGATTATGGAAGCGGGGGTGGAGGGGGACAAAGGGGAAAAAGTGGGTCAACTGTGATAGCATAAACAGTGAAATATTAAAAAAAAGAAAAGAAAAACGAGGGTTTTGAAAAGGGCTGGATAGAAAATCAGAGAACAAATCTTGTTCCTATTTGTTAGATACAAACACTTAGAAAATAAAATTATAAAATACTAATTACAATACAGCAATATGTGGAGGACACAGAAATGAATACCATAAAGTTTGTGGAAGATTCTCATGGTAAGAAATAGAGTGACAAACACGTATATGAATCAAATGACTGAATATTTTTAAAGGGGCACTTTTCTCCCAAATTGATCTATGATTCAAAGCAAAACTCCATGGAAAAATTTGACTTAAAATAGATTTCAAAATGTGCATGGAAAAGGAAAAAGGTCTAGATTCAGTCAAAAAACATAGTCTACATATTCTTATTCTGTGTTCTATTTCTAGCTGACACAGGTCAATATTCAAATCAGCCTCCACTGGCTGGTCAGGGTATTGCCCACTCCAAAGATGGTATTCAAGGTTACTTTTCTTTCTTTCTTTCTTTCTTTCTTTCTTTCTTTCTTTCTTTCTTTCTTTCTTTCTTTCTTTCTTTCTTTCTTTCTTTCTTTC
>PVKU01013542.1:0-21707 GCA_004027475.1 Anoura caudifer | reverse complement strand
CTGCATTGAGAAGTAGGTTGCTTCCCTTCAAGGATCTTTTACCCCCCTTGGTATCTTGGCATTTCCCAGAGGTTAGGTCACTGATGGTCTTTATTCCTATTTCATGGTCTGTCTGAGGCTGGTAACCTCACATAAAGTAGTACTGGCATTTCCTCATGCTTTCAAGGTCAGGATTCATATACCTAGATATTGAGTGAATTTCTTGTTTTCCACAAAAAAATGCGGTTTTTTTTCCCCCTTCTCAACCTTAGTATCCCTCCTGCATGGGAGTTTTCTTTGATTCTGGTCAACCTCTGGGAAAATGGGTTATACAAAAACAAGGATGGGGCAGGGGACCACTTATGTGCCTATGGTAAAATCCCAGGCAAGAAATGATGGGGCTTGACCCAGGACAGAAGTGATACATGGTTTGCATTTTGGATACTTTCAAGGGTAGAGCCACTGATCTGACATGGGGTGTTAAAGTCAAATATAAGAGGGCTTAATTGGAAGTCTAGGGGGACTATAAACGGCTTAAGAGAACATTTCACATCTTGAAACTAGAAACGAGAGATGAAAAGTTGTCACATGAGAATTAAATTCTGGTGGTTAAAGAGTTGGTTCTTCAACCTAAATCTGCAGCCAATGTTTCTTTATTTTCTGTTTCATCCCCCTCTCTATCATCCCTGTGTTTTGCTTATTTTTCCTATTCCAGCTGGCATAAGTGCCAGTTCTTTCTCCCATCCTACATCCATCACCTATGGATATTTCAGCCATTTCCTACCCCTCCCTTCCAGCAGTCCAAAAGAAATGATGGGTGCTGTTTGCAGGGGAAAAGAAGGCAAGATAGTTGAAAACAGTAGCCCTGTATTCTATTCACATGCTTAATTTTAAGATAACTGAGAACCTAATAGTGAAACTAACACTTTAGGAAATACAATACTCTATTACTGTTAATGGTAAATCTACTTTATTGGTATCAGTAACATAAAGTATTACTGAATGAAAAGAAGCAATTTTGGGAAAGTAGAATTTCTGCTTTCATTCTAAGGTGGGCTTCATTTCGGCTTTACAAAAACTGTGGGCCATACTGCTGTTATCCAGGAGCTGTACAAACTTGGACAAGATAGTTTTCTTTCAGTACAGTGGCTTTTTTCTCCTTATCCATAAAATCCCTGCTCTCCTTTTGCCTCCTATTCTTAGAGATCTCAGAAAATTTAAAACCTCATTTAACCGATATTTGGTGTCTGTGTAACAGTATGCTTGATGCTGGGGGGAACATCGAGAAGTCCAAGATACAGGACACAAGTTTCTGCCCTTCTAGGGCAAGAAATTGGGATGAGACAAGGGTGAATCCAATTTTCAGTAGGTATAACCTCCCTAGTGTTGGCCTTTAGCTTTTAACTATTGTCATCAGTTGCTGCAATTGCTGTGCCCACTCACTCAGCTAGTTCTTAAAATGCCATGCTAAGGCGGAAAATGGGGAACTCCATTTTATTTTCACTTTTAAATAAATGAAATTAAGGCAGGTTCATTGCTACCTGTGGCACTTTCAGAGGGTAACCATTTACACGTCCCACGACGTTAACCTATTCTTATCTGCTCCTCGGCCAACCCTCACGTCCCAATCTGGCGGTAGGTAAAAGTCCCACTGGCTATTGACCAATGGGCTTGTTTCTTCTTTGCTGCGGGGCGGGACTTCCAGCACAAGCTTCAGAACGCCCCTGTACGTGGAGTGCGCGCTACACAGCGAGAAAAGGTTTCACCAGCATGTGGCGCCCTCTGGCGGCAGTGGGTGTCACTGTTATAGGTGGATCTGAGCGCCTGCCACGTAGCTGCAGAAAGAAGCTCGAACACCCCAGGGACCTCGTGGAGTGGCCCCCGCCTCGAGGTCGCAGACACCTAAAAAGGAGGATAAGTGGGTGAGCGAAGCCGCCCCGGCGATAGCTGCCCTGGGCGGAGAGGCATACGGCCGAGGGACTATAGCAGCTGCTATTGGAGCTGACTGAGGGGAGGTCCCAGTGCAGCTGCTGGTGCTGACCCACGGGTGGGGGGCGGAGCCTCAGGCCGAGGGCGGCGAGGCTGCAGCGCCCCCTTCTGGGAAGGCGGCTGCTGCGGCTCTGGCCAGGAGGAGCGTTGGCTTTGGCATCTTTGCGCTTGAGGTTGCGGGCCTGCTGGCTGACCTTGCTATCACTGTGAGATAGTTGTCACAGTTCTTTAATAAGAAGTCATTTATCTAGGTTCGTTATTATTTAACCTTCCCGCGAGATTCCGAGCATGCTTAAGTGACTCACAAATTAAAAAACAACAACAACAGTGAATCAGAGGATTGAGACAAAGTGGCTACTAGAGTAGTTAAGATTATATTCAGAATTGTGAATTCATTCAGAAATATTTATGGAGCACCTGCTGTGTGCTAGGCACTGTGCTTGGTCCTGGGAATGCAGGCATGAATAAAACAGACATGGTCTCTGTCCTCCTTAGGGCACTTACAGTCTAATGAAGAGACAATTTATTAAACTACCAACAACTTGATTGAATGCTCACAGTGTGCCCAATTGTTGAAGTACTTTTCAGGATTACCCTGTCGTGCTGCTGCACTAAACGATTGTAAGGGTTGCTTTCCTTGTTTGAATTTTTGCTACTCACGTGTACTATTCTCTACTTCCTGGGTGTTCAGGATCACTTTCCTTGGCTCCCAAAGGTCTCCATCTATCACCGATCTCACTGCTGCCCTTCACAATTTTAACTATTAGATAGTGGCTGTACTTCCTCACCTCGGAATCACTCTGCGATTTGTCATCAGATCCTACACTGTCCTGAAATGGCTTTCACTGAAGTCACCAGTAATCTCCATGAGATGAAATCCAGTGGATCCTTTTCTGTTCACTTTTTACTAGACCTCCTGGCAGCATTCTGCAGTTGAATACTCCGTTCTTGAAACGCTCTTCTTTGTCTTCTGTTTGATTTACCTGACCTCTCTGCCCTAGTCACCTTTACTTGTTCTACTCAAACTGTAAATGTCGGGCTTCTTCAGGTCTTGAATCTAGATTCTCTTCTCTTCTAACCCCACACACTTCCCACAGGTGAGCTTACCAGTTTTCATGGGTAAGTTATGACCTGTACCCCAATATCTCTAGCCCAGTGATTTTCAACTTTTTAAAAATCTCATGACACATGTAAAGTAATTACTAAAATTCTGCAGCACACCAAAATATATGTTTTTTTGCTGGTCTGACCAAAAAAATAGATATAATTTTGATACATTCACACCAGATGGCTATTGTTGTCTTGTCTGTTGTCACTTTTTTTTTATTTGACAGTCTAAGGGATGGCACACCATTTGAAAATTGCTGCTGTAGGCCATACCTTTCTCCTGAGTACCAGACTGTGCAATCCTTTAACCAGTGTCAATAAACACTGGTTAAAGGACTGCATACTGTGGAGTCTGTGTTCATATGGAGTATTCAGTCTGTTATTAGATACAGATAATAAACCAATAAACAAGAAACCAAATATGGAATTACAGTTTTGAGGGGAAAAAAACGCACTGAATAAAAAGTGTAGGCTGCTGTGACAGAAAATAGCAGGAGGGTATCAGGAAAGATTTCTGAGGAGAAAGCATTTATACTGCCATTTGGAAGATGAGAGGAATCCAGCCAGGGGAAGAGCATTCCAAGAAGGGATGCCACTTGAATGCTTGGAGTATCCTACTGTGAACATTTTTACTTTTTCCCATGACAGGATTGTGAGACCTTAGAAGAATGGATCTTGAGTGTAAGGAACTTTTGTATTTTCTAAGTGTATATGTATTGGGTTGACCAAAAAGTTCATTTGTTTTTTTCTGTAAGATGGCTCTAGTAGCACTTAGTTGTCTTTAAGTTCATTCAAAACAATTTTGTTAGATTGTATTGTTACAGTATCATATCAGCATGCATTTTAAAAAACCTTATCAAAATTGGTAATTTTTGTGTCTCCATTTTAATACTGAAGGTGAAAGAAAGTTTGCAACATTTTCAACATATGCTTTATTATTTCAAGAATAGTAAAAAATGCAACTGAAATGCAAAAAAGTGATTTATGCAGTATATGGAGCAGTTACTGTGACTGATCCAACATGTCAAAAGTGGTTTGCAAAGTTTTGTGCTAGAGATTTCTTGCTGGACGATGCTCCATGGTCAGGTAGACCAGTTGAAGGTGATAGCGATCAAACTGAGACATTCATTGAGAACAATCAATGTTATATCATGTGGGAGGTAGCCAACATACTCGAAATATCCAAATTAATAAAGTTATTAGTGAAAATGGAAATGTGTCTTTTATTTTATGGAAAAAAAACTAAGTGGACTTTTTGCTCAACCTAATATAGTAGACATTCAATAGACTTTTGAGGAGAAAGAGTAATTTGTTTCTAGGAGGGGCTGTACATATGAGCAAAACGGGTGTTGAATACAATTTATTTAAACAAGTTGTCTAAATGTGTTAGGAGATAACACTTAAAAATGCTGAAAGAAAAGTGTTTCAAATGTAAATCCAGGACTAAATTTTTATGCTAGCTTTATCATGTAGTTTTTAGTCTATTTAAAACTACCAATTAAAAGTGCTGTATATACTTAAAAAAAATAGTCTCCTATGTTTAGCAAAGGTTTATGATTTTTCTGATCTGTTTTTCCTCTTTAATAAACTTTATTTTTTAGAGAAGTTTTAGATTTACAGCAAAATTGAAGTGGAAGGTGTGGAGATTTCCCATATACCCATTGCTCCCACTCATCGCAGTTTCCTTCATTACCAACATCCTCCACCAGAGAGGCGCTCTTGTTAGAGCTGATGAGCCACACTGCTACGTCATCATCACTCAAAGCCCAGAGTTTACATCAGGGTTCACTCTTGGTGCTGTACATATTCTAAGTTTGGACAAATTTCTAATAATATGTATCCACCATTACAGTATAATATCATAGAGTATTTTCATGCCCTAAAATCCTCTTTGCTCTGCATTTTCGTCTCTCCATACCACCTAATCTGATCTGCTTTTAAAAAAATAAAAATGGCTTGCTGGAGTTTAGCTTGTTTTCATTTACATTTAGTTAATATTTTAGGGTCATAATTTTAGAATCAACATTTCTGCATTTTGCTTTTTCTAGTGAAATTTTCTACCTAATAAAACCTCTTCTCCCTGTTGGTTTGTTAAGCATTTTTTTTTGTTTTAATTGGTAAAAATGCAATTCTAAAAATATGGAGACTCCGTGGTGTTATTGATGAATTATAAACATTGATGGCTCTTTATATTTTATTTCATTTGGCTGTTAGGGTCTTATTAGTTTCATGACTGAACTTCTTTACATGTATGCTTATAGTAGTTTTATTGTTTTTAAGTATATTTTATTGATTATGCTATTAACAGTTGTCCCATTTTTCCCTCTCCTTTATCCCCTTCTGCCCTGCATCCCCCCTCCAACCAGCATTCTTTCACCCCTTAGTTCATGTCCATGGGTAGGTCGTACATATAACTTCTTTGGCTTATCCATTTCCCATACTATTCTTAACTTCCCCCTGTCTATTTTGTACATACCAATTATACTTCTTATTCCCTGTACCTTTTCCCCCATTCTTCCCTTCCTCCTCCCTGCTGATAACCCTCCATGTGATTTCCATTTCTGTGATTCTGTTCCTGTTCTAGCGGTTTGCTTAGTTCATTTTTTTTTAGCATCAGTTGTTGATAGTTGTGTTTGCTGTCATTTTTACTGTTCAGTTTTGAACTTCTTTTTCTTAGATAAGTCCTTTTAACATTTCATATAATAAGGGCTTGGCCCTGTATATTTCTCCTTATTTCACTTTGCATAACCTGCACTTCTTCCTTTATTTTGTGTCTGTACTCAATCATTTCTATGAGCATCCTCATTATTAGTGGTTTTTTTAAAGATTTTATTTATTTATTTTTAGAAAGGGGAAGGGAGGGAGAAAGAGAGAGAGAGAAACATCATTGTGTGGTTGCTTCTCGCGTGGCCCCCACTGGGGACCTGGCCCACAACCCAGGCATGTGCCCTGACTGGGAATCGAACCTGCAACCCTTCGGTTCACAGCCTGTGCTCAATCCACTGAGCTATACCAGACAGGGCTCATTATTAGTGTTTTGAACTCTGCATCTGATAGGTTGTCTGTCTCTTCATCACTTAGTTCTTTTTCTGGAGTTTTGATCTGTTCTTTTATTTGGGTCATATTTCTTTGTCTTGGTGCACCTGTTACATTATAAGAGATGGGTCCTTAGGTATTCACTGGGGTGGGGCCACCCACTTTCCTGCGCTGTGGCACTATTTGTGGGGGAGGGATCAGAGAGGGAATGGTGCCATTTGCTTGGCTCTTGCCCTGCTTTCCACCACTTCCCCCGCTACACACAAGTGAGTTGCGCCCTTCTGGTGCTGATTTGCAGTTGGTTGGGCTTGTGTATGTTCTAGGATCCCATGGGCACCTCGAAGGACTCTCCTGTGAGACTTGCAGTTTCTTCCACCACCCCACCCCCAACAGGTTTTTACAATCAGAGGTTTTGAAGCTTTCTTTCCTGGCACTGGAACCCTGGGTTTCCTGGTGTGTCTCGTTCCCTAGTAGTTCCTCCTAGTTTATTGGCACATGAATGTGGGACCATAGTCTTCCAGCTGCTGCCTTGCTACCCACCCTCTCCATCCTGGCTGCCTGTCTCTGTCCCTCCTACTAGTCTAGACAAATGTTTCTTCTTTAGTTGAAGAAGAAACCTTGGTTCTCAGACTTACATAAAGTTTGATTTTTTGGCCATCCTGGTTGTTTTTGGTTTTTAAATTTGTTGTTGTCCTTCTTTTTTTTTTTTTGTGCAAGGATGCAAAACATATTTACTTATGCTTCCATCTTGGCTGGAAGCCCCTGCTTATAATAGTTTTAAAATCTAAAAAGTATTCTGCCCTGGCTGGTGTGGCTTGTTTGGTTGGAGTATCATCTAGTAACTGAAAGGTTGTGGGTTCAATTCCTGGTCGGGGCACACAACTAGGTTGTGATTCTGGGTTCTGTCCCAGTCTAGGTGCTTAAGGTCCCCCGTCTGGGCACAGAAGGCAACTGATTGATTCTTCTCTGTTGCATGGATGTCTCTCTCTCCCTCTCTCTCTAAAAAATGGCCTCAGATGAGGACAAAAAAATCTAAAAGCATTCTTAGATTTGAGTAATCACTAAATTACAATTATTTGGCTACTTATTTAAAACAGTATTCATTTCTCTAAACTCATGACTATAATTGTTACAGCCTAGAGAGGTTAAAAATTGCTTTTGTTCAGGAAGTTTAAAGTCATTTTAGCTTCTCAGCAAAATCATGCTCTTTAGAAATACAATGTATCTTACACATAAATGGAGTAATCTTTAAAAGATCTCAAATTAATTTGTTATTGTAAGCTGCAGCTCTTATAAAAAGCGTGTCCCTGTTGGAGGGAATGACCTGTACAGCGGTACAGTGTACGGAGTATGATGTATTTGGAGAGGCTGGCAGACACAAGGTGAGAGACAAGGCTGCAGAGATTAGTGGTGGTTGCACTGGGAAGGGCCAGACAAACTGTGTTAGGTGGTTTGAGCTTAATGCAAGAACCCACCAAACCAGTTACTGAAGTATTTTTATATTGGATGGGGATGACAAGCTTGATTTCTATAGATGGCTTTTAGGTATTATAATTTATACCCTATTCTATTACAAATTCACATTGGAAGGTGATACAGTGGTGAAAAGCTTGACTAGGAAGAGTTAGGACCTCATTCTAGTGAAGATGCTAAACATCTTAATTATACTTTTATATCTTCCATGGATATTGCTCTGGGCCTAAGGACAAGATGTAGAAGCCACTTGCAAATCATTGGTCATAAAAGTAATGGAATAATAGCTAAGTACAGAGTATTTTTTTATCAATCTGAAGGAGGGAGAGCATACACACTGACACAGCTAGACCTGGAGACAAAATTATTTCTCTCTCCAATATTTTCTTCCTTAAAAGTACAGAGTTGTAAGGATTCTATTAAACTGCACCGACGTAATTAGTTAGCATCCATTTATTAAGCACTGACCATCTGCAACTTACCTTCTTGACCTAGGTGTTTTATTTATGACATTTCTTATAACCACACTTTAGAGCTGATATTGTTAAATCATGAGGATGTGGAGGTAATAAATGAGCAGCAGAATTGTGTCTCTAGCTCCAGGGCACTTGGTTCTCAGCTCATGCAAGCACTTAACCTTGCTCCACACTTCACACTTACTGAAGAAGACATATGATTTTTTTTGCAGTGTACTTGTAGTCAACAGTTAAGTGGTGCCATTGAGCCTGCAGGAATATCTCCAATTTCTGTACTTTTTGAGCTGGAGTATATTTACTTCAAGCTTAGACAAGTTGCCTGAACTTCAGTATTCTCTACCTCTTCTTTTTAAAAAATTGAGATGTAATTGAAGTATATCATATGTGACTTTAAGGTTTATAATGTGTTGATTTGATATACTTATATATTGTAGTATGATTACCACTAGGAATATTAGCTATCTTTACATAATTATCAATGCCTTTTTTGATTTTATTTTTTTATTTTAATTGTTGTTCTTGTACAGTTTTCTGTCTTTTGCTCCCATTCCAGCCCACCGCCCCAGCCCTCCCCACCTCCCTCCCATTTCCAATCCCCCTTAGTTTTTGTCCATGTGTCCTTTATACTTGTTGCTCCAAACCCTTTCCCTTTCCCCCATGAAATTCCCTCCTCTCTCCCCTCTGGTGACTATCAGCTCCTTCTCAATTTCAGTGTCTTTGGTTATATTATGCTTGTTTGTTTTGTTCATTAGGTTCCTTTTAAAGGTGAGATCATATGGTATTTGTCTTTCACTTCCTGGCTTATTTCGCTTAGCATAATGCTCTCCAGTTCCATCCATGCTGTCACAAATGAAGGGCAGGAGCTCCTTCTTTCTTTCTGCTGCATAGAATTCCATTTCAATGCCTTTTTAAAAAAAGATTTTATTATTTTATTTTTAGAGAAAGGGAAGGGAAGGAGAAAGAGAGGGAGAGAAACAATGTGTAGTTGCCTCTCATATGCCCCCAACTCAGGACCTGGCCTGTAACCCAGGCATGTGCCCTGATTGGGAATTGAACCAGCGACAGTTTGGTTCAAAAGCTGGTACTCAATCCACTGAGCCACACCAGCCAGGACTTGGGCATTTGTTTCTGATTCTGGGTGTCATTGTATCTAGTCTGCCTGTTTGGTAGGTAAAAGTGAAAAATGGTAATTCCCAAGGCAGTTTAGAATAATTAAGATTGTTGAATTGTTATCAACATTTAGAATTAGAAAACAAACTGTTCTGGTAAACTTAAAATCAACTAGGTTATTGATGATAAGTTTCAGGGTAAAAACTTAGATAATCTGCAAATTTAATTCTTTGTTCATTTCAAAAATATTTTATTCCCAAGAGAAATTTATTAGGTTAATTTGTTCTTTTCTGTTAATATAGAAAATATGTTTATTCTTTGAAGTAGTTCATTTGTAATATTTGTGGAAAGTGAACTGATTTACAGATTGCTTTGTAAACTAATCATATGTTTGAAGTTGAGCAAAGATGGTATATGTCAAAAGGGAATTTTTTCCTTAAACTTAATGAAGTCTCCAAAGAGGAGTGAGCAATTTTAAAAATCACTTTTCAGCTTTCTAAATGTTTGATTTATTTTCCCCAAGAAAAATAAGAATTATATTACTACTCTCTGATAGATAGAAGTTTTCTTCAAAGAACATCAAAATACATTAATTCTTTAAGGTACATTTGCCTGAAATTAATAATTTATAGTTCTGTTAGTGCTTATGTGTGAGAAAACATATTCAGAAATTGTATAGTCTAAAATTTGGCATTACTTAACGATTCACAGGTTACAAAGTGCTTTTGCATCTACATTTTTATTTAATACATAAGATAACTTTGTGATTTAAACAGTTATTTCCTTTTATAGACTTTCAAGGTCAGGTGACTAGTAAGGGGCACAGCTGCTGTAGCTTTCATATTTTTATTAGTACACCACATAATAATGATTTATACTGAAATTAATAGTGTGACTGCTTTTGCTTTCCTTTTGCATATAATAAATATTTTGAGTGAAGTGTTTGCCTGTAATCCATGGATTCTTTTTATTTTCCTTTGTCCTTGGCTACTTTAATTATTTTGGGATGAGCAGCTTTAATTATTCTCTTTTTATGATAGAGCTTTTATCTCCTGAGTCTTTTATCTGCTTATTGTCAGCTTCTCATTTGTATTAGTGATTTTTCACTTTTCAGTTAGAAAGGCAAACTTGTCAGAGGGGAGGAGGGTAGGGGGAGCTGGGTAAAAAAGTGAAGGGATTAAGAAGTGCAAAGTGGTAGCTACAGAATAGTCACAGAGATACAGATTACAGCATGGGGAATCCAGTCACAATATCGTAATAACTATGTGTGATGCCAGGTGGGTGCTTGAAACACTGGGGAGATCACTTCCTAAAGTACATGATTATCTAGTCACTATGCTGTACACCTGAAATTAACACAGAATAAAATTTAATGTAAACTGTAATTAAAAAAGAAAATAATATTAAAAAGTTTGCTGTTGAGAATTTTTTCCTTCTGTTGAGTTTTTGTTTGTTTACTTATTTTTGATTTTCTTTATTGGAAGCCTATTGGAAGGCTGTGGGGAAAGAGGGAGTAGTGATGTGAAGTGAACATGGAAGGGAGCATTCCACGAGTACTGAAGGGAAAAAGGGAAGAAGGGGGAAGAAAGTCTGGAAATGAGTCCCCTCACAAAGGGTGAGAGGGACTGGCCTGATGGAAATGTGTCTGATCTGTTTGTGTGGACATGTTACTTGGCAGGCTAATTTTTTTTTTTAACATTTTATTTATTTATCTTTAGAGGGAAAGGGAAGAAGAGAGAGAGAGAGAGGGAGAAAAATATCAATGTGTGGTTGCCTCTTGTGCATCCCTTGCTGGGAACTGGCCTGCAACCCAGGCATGTGCCCTGGCTGGGAATCGAATCGCAATTGTTTGGTTCACAGGCCCGCACTTAATCTATTGAGCTACACCAGCCAGGGCAGCAGACTAATCTTTTTTAACAATTATGTTAATATATACATAACATAATATCATTTTAACCATTTATAAATGTATAATTCAGTGGTATTAAATACATTCATAATGTTATGCAACCATCACTATTGTCTATGCCCAAAACTTTAAAAACATTCTCAACGTAAACTCTGTACCCATTAAATAATAATTTCCCATTTCGCCTCACCCCAGTACCTGATAACTTCTATTCTGCTTTCTGTTTCTATAAATTTGCCTGTTCTAGGTCCTTCACATAATCAGTCATACAATGTTTGTACTTCTGTACCTGTAATTTCACTTAGAATATTTTCAAGGTCTGTACATGTATGAAAATTTCGTTGCTTTTAATGGCAGAATTGTATGTGTGCACCACTTTCGTTTACCCATTATCTGTTCTCTTGTTTATTCATTGTCCATTCATATGTACCTCAGAGTGGATTTGCTGGGTTATGTGGTAGTTCTGTATTTATTTTTTTCTGGAATCGCCAAACTCTTTTCCATAGAAGCTTCAACCATTTTACATTCCCACAAGCAATGCCCAAGGGTGTTAATTTCTCCACAAAGTTTCTGGCACATAGTTAACAGACAGGGCATATATATGACCGTTAACGTATTGTACTTGAAATTGCATGTTTAAAGCAAACCCCCAAACAGCAGAAATCACTGAAAGAAATGTAGTGATTACCATTGCTGTAGCAAATCATGACTTTTTTAAAATTGAGGTGTAATGGACATACAACCTTATTGTAGTTTTAGTGTACAATATAATGATTCGATATTTGTATACATTGCAAAAATATCACCATAAGTCTAGTGAACATTCTTCATATTACATAGTTAAACATTTTTTCTTCTTGTGATGAGAAATTTTAAGATCTGCTCTCTGATCAACTTTCAGATATGAAATACAGTATTACTAACTACAGTCATTATGCTGTACATGACATCCCCTTTACCCAGTCCCCCTCTTTATCCATTTCTCCTATCCCTCACTCCACAACAGATTATGAATCCTTTGAGAGGATAACACAATGATGACTCCATAATTATTATCATTATCATCATTATTTTATTACTTGGAATGGAAGAGTTGGTATTTGGATATTAATTGATTTAATTCTTAATTTAAAAGTAATTTTACACTTAATGAAAGGTTACAAAAATAGCACTGAAGTTCCCACATACCCTTCTCCCAATAACCCAGTATGGTTGTTGTACATAACAATAGTGCTGTCACGAACTGTAAAGGGTCTGAGGTTTTATCTTATCTGCAGGGGGACATGTTAGCCTGCCAGTTTCATGGTGCTGGCAAAAGACATGAGATTCTTGGGTCAAAGACAAAGATTTTTTTTACTCATGTCACAGCACCTAGTGTGAGCTTCCCGCTTGGCACTTTTCCTTGCTCTCTCCTCCTATCCTAAGTCCTGTAGGGGTTTCACAGAGGGGCCCAGGTGGATGCTGTGCACCCAGTGGTTTTGCATCTTGGCTAAAGAACCCTGAGTTTGGAGTTCCTGAATCCTTCATAATGGTTGCAGGCAAGCCTGCCCGTTGCTCCATTTGGAAGATATCTCAGTCTTCAAAGGCAGTTCACCATATAAACATCTTTGAAAACATAGTTGAGAACAAAAGCGTAGCTATTTCTGTATGTCATAAGACATACAGAAATGCAAGCAACCTATGGAGAATTATCCCCCAATGAGTTCTGTTATCTAAACTAAGAAATGAACATTGATACAACACTATTAACTGCTTCAGAATTCACCAGTTCTCCTACTAATGTCCTTTTGCTCTGGTCCAGGATCTAACCTGTGGTGCTCTAATTGTCATGTCATCTTTGTCTCCTCTAGTTTATGATGGCTCCTCAGGCCTTTCTTGTTTCTCATGGCCTTGGTACTTTTGAAGAATAGTGGTCAGTTATTTTTAAAGAATGTCTCTCAGTTTGGGTTTGACTCATATTTTCTCCATGATTAGAATGAGGCTATTCCTTTTTGGCAGACATAACTATAGTGTGACATGTCTTTGTTAGCACAGAGGGATGTGATATCGCTGTGGCTTGATGGGATTAACCCTGGTCACTGGAGGTGGGTGGTGTCTGCTGATTTCTGTACTGGAAAATTATTCTTTTCTCCTTTGCAATTAATGAATATGTTGGAAGGGGGTTATTTGGAGACTATCCAGATATCCTGTTTTTCCTCAAATTTCTGCCTGCTGATTTTTGCATCCATCAGTAGATCTTGCCTGTAATAGTTATTGCTGTGGTGTTCTAATGATAATTTTCTACTTACATCATTATTTTTACATGTATTGATTAGAGTTTTCCATATGGAAACACTGTTTCTTCCTATTTATTCAATTTATTTGTCTGTATGGTATTATGGATATTTATTTTATTCTCTGGGTTATAATTCAGTGGTACTCTTATTTATTTTGTTACTGAGATTGTTCTTTTGGGCCACTGGGAGGTCTTTCAGGTCTGCTCCTGGACTCTTTTGACAGGCTTATCTTTTCTTGAGAGCTTGCTTTCTGGCACCCTAAGACGGTCCAGGCCACCCTGTGTTTTTCCCTATCCCAGACCTAGAGTCAACCACTTTTCCAAGAAGACCTGATTAATTGGAGAATGATATTAGAAACTAAGATCTGGGCTGCAGGTTTGCCCATTATCACTGGGATGTTGTGGATAGAGCCAGGATATCTGTGTATATATACTGACCATGCATACTTCTACATCTCTGTTTCTGAATCTCTGTGTCTGTGTATGTACATAGTCCAATATATATGCATACATATCATGAGTTCATCAAATACCACAGGATTCATCCTGGTCTTCCTTCCTTCTTTATTTGTAACTTCTTCCTTTGACAGTGAGAAACCTTGCTCTCTATATCTATGGCATTATCAATAGCATATAGCATATTCCATTATCTATTCTATAGCATATGTGGCATATCTTTGTCATATTATTTTCTTAATCTAGTATGAGTGGGGACCCCAAAAACCCAGTTTATTTATAAAAAAAATGTGTATTTATGCTTACATGTTTAAACTTCAGTCACCTTCAAAGTACTCTCCATTTGATTCAGTATGCCTATTGAGATGTTTTTTCCCACTGCTCAAAATGGTTTTTGTACTTGTTGATTTTGATGCCTTTTAGTGCTTCTGCTACTTTTGTTTCACCTCTTCCACATTGGCAAAAGCATTTCCCTTTGAAGACTTTTTTCATCCAGGGAAACAAAAAAAAGTCACTCAGGTTGAGATCAGGTGAACAGAGAAGGTGGATGGGGCATGACATTTCTGGTCGGAAACTGCTGAACACTCGGTGTGGTGTGGGCAGGTGCACTCATAAATCACCCATCAGGAAATGGGCAAATACATTGAAAGATGCTCTTCCAAAAATCTACTGAAGCCAAATGCAGCCTCTCACAACAATGCCAGCTGGGACACTGACATAGATGGGTTCCTGGAACACTCACTAAGCAGGAGATGCCTACTACAAGGGGCCCACCCTCCAAAAGATAATTCTGTTTTATTGTGTGTCCTGTCCTTGAATACATATAACCATTTCAGAATTATAACTTATACCACTGTTACTGATTGAATTTTAATTTGTAATTCTAGAGAACTACTAGGGAAAACAGCATACCAGGAGATAGAATCTAATGGTGGTTACTGTTATTAATTTAATTAACTTCAGTATAACTCTCGATTCTTTTCTTCCATAATTATTTTGACTTTGTTTATGTATGAGATGAAGAGATGAGACTGGTATTGTAGCATATCATCAGCTAACTTATGTGTGTGTGATCATAAGGAAATGGTGAAAAGATCTGAAAACCACAGGTTATTGAGGTGGCACCTATTTAATATTTCTTCTTGAAAACAGTATTTTTTTCTTAAAATACAAATGATGTATGATCAGTAGAAACAGTTACCCATTATAGAAATATATAATGGAGTATATATGGAAATTCCTCACAACCCTTTATGACAAACCAACCCCCATACACATAGATCAGGTAGCTGATGCTTTTTAAACTTGATCATTTTATATCCTTCTTTTGAGGCCGACTCTTATACATCTGGCAAAGTGGTAGAGAAACAGTGCAATCTAACTATATGTCTGGGAAACTAAGGAAGATATTAGGAGTCTTTGTGGGGTTTTGGTAGTATAAAGATAGCTTTTTGGCCACGGTCTCAAGGAAAGCCAGTTACTGCCTCCAAACTAGAGCCTTTCATCCATAGGTACTGGGAGTATTAAAATGAATGAACTTGGCTATTGCCTTCAGGGGACTTTAAGGGGAGGACTTCGTATAAGCCAATAGTACAGTAATTATAACATGAATCATGTGTTTTAGGAGGACAGTGGTGGGAGGGACCCACTGCCTGGATCTTCACAGTGGAGGTGGCATTTATTTGTCCTCACCTGAGAACGTTTTTTCATTGCTTTAGGGAGGGGGTGGGTAGTGAGGATGGGTGAAGATGGGAAGGGGGTTGCAGGGGTGGTGGGGGTAGGGATCAAACCTCCAACCTAGGTTTGTGCCCTGATTGAGAATTGAACCCGCAACCTTTCAGTTTACGGGATGATGCTTTAAGCAACTGAGCCATACTGGCCAGGGCGTGTAGGTGATATTTAAACTATTCTTTAGTATCTGGCTTTTCTCAGCTATTGCTCTGTATTAATTGAAGTAGTTTTCTAACCTTCACTTTGTCATCTTTCCAATTCCCTTTCAGAAAGTTAATTAAACTTTTAACATCTGGGTCTGCTTATTTCATTCCTTTTCTGGAGACCTTCCATGTTTACATTTTAGATAAAGAATGGAGTTCAGACTCTAGAGTGACATCCAAAGCCCTGCAGGTCAGACCTCCGCTTGCCCGCTCATTGCTCATCTCTTTCTCCACCAGACCCTTCACAAACCCCTTTCTCCAGGTACTCGGAACTACTTCCCCAAACAGTTGTTTTTTATGTTTTGCTGTATGCCTTTATCCTGTTATCCTCTCTGTATCAAATTCTCCTTCCTCATCTCTTCTGTCTGAAATCCTTCTCTGTTTCCTGGTCCAGCTCAAATACATTTATCATTCTTTCCGCTGTCTTCCAAGTTTGAAATGTTTCTTTTGCTAATTTCTGTCTATTTTCTCTGCAGTACTATTGGGTTCTTGCAGCTTGGCCTTTTTGTATTTGTTCTTGAATCTTTAACCACATATCCTTAATTACCTGTAGTCATTTTATACTGGAGAGTTTTATGAATGTTTTGGCTTTTAGCTTTTACTTCTTGATCATCTCTTTCAGATGCTTAGGTTTATTTGTTTATCACCAAATGTTTTAATTCTGGTGCAGGGCCTTCTGGGACCAAAGACAGCGACATAGAACTATATATTAAAACTTTTCACTGAACATTAAATGTTTACATGGAATCGACAAAAAGTATTGATTAAAGGCATGTATTTTTTGAATTAGAACTGGGTTCTAGCTCAAGCTGTGTTTTCTTTTGAGAAATTTACTTAACCTGTTTCTTCATCTGTAAATTACGGCAATAATACTACTTTTTCAATAGGTTTTTATGGGAGTTAAATGAAGGTAAAGTATTTAGCACGGTGTATGTAACATGTTAGGGTAGTAATTTTTCTAGACTCTGAGATTAAGGGTATTTTATGGCTGTATTTATTCTATAGTAAATAATTTTGCATGTGTTAATGCTGCAGGTCACTATAAATAAATTGCCTCATTCTGGGGCTTTCAAAAGCTACAAATAAGTGTTACATTGATGAAAAACACTTCTTTTCTCTCTTTTTTTGTTGTTGTTCAATTACAATTGTCCCCCTTCCCCCGCCCTGTTACTCTTCCTGGCCCTATCCACCCCCACCTCCCACATTCAATCCTCCCCGCCATTGTCTTTGTCCGTGGGACCTTTATACATGTTCCTTGATGACCCTTCCCCTTCTTCTCCCTGTTATCCCCCCTCTTCCCCTCCCCTCAGGTCACTGTCAGTTTGTTCTTTATTTTCATGTCTCTGGTTATATTTTGCTCAGTTGTTTCTTTTGTTGATTAGGTTCCACTTACAGGTGAGATCCTATGTCTTTCACCACCTGGCATATTTCACTTAGCATAATGCTCTCCAGTTCCATCTATGATGTCACGAAAGATAGGAGTTCCTTCTTTATTTCTGCTGCATAGTATTCTGTTGTGTAAATGTACCACAGCTTTTTGATCCACTCATTTACTGATGGGCACTTAGGATGTTTCCAGCACTTGGCTATTGTAAATTGTGCTGCTATGAACATTGGGGTGCATAGGTTCTTTTGAATTGGTGGAAAAACACTTCTATGAAGGCCATCAAAATTAGTGGCTTATTCATTGCATTACTGTATTCAAGTAACTCTAACTTAAACCTTATTATATTTTCTTTCTCAGATAAAAAAAATCCTCAGTCTCCTTTTGCTATTTTGAAGAAATGAACATTTACATAAAATTAGGAGGAATACTTTCTTAATAAATCAGCTATACAAAGTCTGTATTTTAAAATACAGTTTTTAGGTAAGGGAAAGGAGAGGAAAGAATAGACTCATGAAAATATTGCCTGCGCCCTGGCCGGTGTGGCTCAGTGGGTTGGAGTGTTGTCCTGTAACAGAAAGGTTGTGGGTTCAATTCCCAAACAGGGAACATGCCTGGGTTGTGGGTTCAACCTCTGGTCTGGTGCATATGACCCCCAGACTGGATGTGTATGACAGGCAACCAGTTGATGCTTCTTTTTCACATTGATGTTTCTCTTCCTTCCTCTTGCTCTAAAAAAGCAATGAAAAAATGTTCTTAGGTAAGGATTAAAAAATAAATATATATGTTTCCTACTAGCATGGTTCCTTCATTATATGCTATTCTTTGTAAAATATTACAACTGAGGGGATAGCTAGTCCTTGGGACCACTGTAACCTTTGACTGCCAGGATGGACATTTATGATGTTCCCTTTAGTTTGTCAGTGGATAAGGAGCATAGAATTCTGCTACACATGGAACTGGAAGGTCATATTGATAAATCCTGTGGAAAGTCTTTATCCATTCAGTGATTATTTATTTAATAGCCAGTATCCAATAAGTACACAATTTGGGTTACAGAAAAATAAGCAAGAAATTGTTTTCTCTAGAATTTTTAGTGAATTGAGTGTGAGAGAAAACATACCTAAATAACTAGTATTGAAGATAAAGTATGAACATATAAAACAGGAGTTTGCAGAGGAAAGTGTGATTAAATTAATTCACTATTAAGAAAGATGTTTGCTATTTTTATGTTTGTATTTATATAGAAGAGGAGAAAGTAAATAATAGCCTAACAATATAGGTGATTACTTTGTGATCAGCTCCCCAGTTGTTGATCTGTCACTTTTATGTTGACAGGAGGCGCTTCATTTAGCTGCTCTTTATAGTCATCTCTCCGTACAGAAGGCTTTTGTTTTCAAGCATCTGGCTCCTCTGTAGCCTTCTTTAATTGTAATAACACTTACTAGAATTTTTCTTAATTATAGATTCCGTAGAAGGGACAAGTGTATCTCTGGGCCAGTGAACTCTAAATTATTTTGATTACATACCATAGTTGATTTTAAAAAAAAGGTGTTATTCTAATAGGTATACTACGTATTTATCTATGATTATATACAGTTCCTATATATTAATGTATGGTGTGCCTCATAAAGCATGCACAAAAATAGATACAAAAAAAGGAAGAGATAATATGAAATAAACTATTTAAAAATGCCTTGCCCTGGCCATTGTGGCTCAGTTGGTTGGAGCATTGTCCTGTAACCAAAAGGTGGCAAGTTTGATTCCCAGTCAGGGTACACGCCTAGGTTGTGGGTTTGATCCCCAGTCTGTGCGTGTATTAGAGGCAACCAATCAATGTTTTTTTCTCATATCAATGTTTCTCTCGCTCCCTTAGTCTCTCTGAAAGCAGTGAAAAAAATGTCCTCAGGTGAGGATTAAAAAAAATGTCTTGCTAATTGTGATGGACCATTATCCATTATTTTGAGGCATTAATATATCCTTTTGGTGAGGTTCATAGTTAATGATAATGAAATGTGAATCTACAGTGCAATTAATCATTATAGCTTCTACTTTTTAAAGTTATTGTCGTATCTGATTAGATTATTAATTCTAAAGGAGATTTTGAAGTGGGATTAAGAAAAAAACAGCTGTGTCATGCACTTGTTCATTGTGATTGTGTGATTTGACTCTCTTCAATACAGACTCTTTGTGGGCATGTCCAGTTTCTTTGCGAGTGCCATTGTTAACACTCCATGTTTTGGAACTTCTTTCCTATCAGCACACCACACATCCTTATTCATTGTCATCTAACATACCAGCCCAAGGAGGGAGTGTTAATACCTTCTTTAGCGCCCCATTGTGTCATTTTACTTAACCCACTTTGGAGAGCACTGCTTTGGGCCTGTCTTCTGGGGCACAGGTCTCTGGGGGTCTCGCTGAAGATATGTGTTCCCTTCATAGAGTTGCTTCCTCTCCTGTAACATGGTTTTATGTTCTAAGCTTATCTTTCCTTTACTCCTGAAGGCAGTTGTGGAATAAAATAATATAATGAGAAAAACAATTTGGGGGGTTTGAGAACATTATTTCTATCTATACTTGAAGCAATCAGATATAGTATAAGTTACCTATTTTTCTTCTCTTTATGAGGTAAAAGTTTACTATAATATATTAAGAAGAACTGTTTCTTTTTTAATTGGTTATATTGACTGTAGTTTCAGAAATGTAAAAACTATTTTATTATAGAGATTAAGTTTCTTTAAAATGACAGTAGAGGGCACTGTGGTATTTAGTTTTTCAAAGCTTGTTTTAAAATTACCAAGTTGGCATTTTTCTGTGTAATGGAGTATCTATTCAACTTATTGAAGGCATGAAACTCTTTGTTCTTTGCTTTTTTACTCTGTTGGGACTATAAAAATTTTGTTGAGTATTCGGAAATGAGGTGCACTATTTTTCTGTGTCCTACATCTCCTTTTCTTTTTAAGGTGAGTAAAAGAAATCCTTTAAAAATAGTAATTCTTACAAATGTTTTCACCAATCTTTATAGTTTCTCTATGTGAGATTTTCTTTCTTTGTTAAAAAGTTTAAAATGTGCTTGTTGGTTTTAGAAAGAGAACAAGCGGCGAGGGGGAGAGGGAGAGACAGAGACAGAGACATGTGAGAAACATCCACCGGTTGCCCCTCATAGGCACCCCGACTCGGGGGAGAACCTGAAACCTAGCTCTGTGTCCTCACTGGGAATTGAATCCCCAGCCTTTTGGTGAATGAGATGATGCTCCAACAACTGAGCCACACCAGCAAAGGTGTGAGATTTTCTTCCTTTCTTTTTTTAAACAAAATTGATGTTTTATTATGCAAATTAAATAGTTTAACTTGGCATTTGTTTGAACAACCCAAAGTCTGCTTCAAAAACATGGAGTAGAACACCTCTTAGATTTTGAAAGCAGGAATCACCAGATGTCTCTAACTGTCATAAAACAATCAAGGGTGTGAGATTTTCTTGATTCAAATTAGTATTATGAGAAAAATAGTTTTCAGTGAATATTTTATAAGAAATTTAATTAAATTTTTGGAAAACATTTTTGTAGGTTCCAGCATTTCCAGTCATATGGCAGCTATAATTCCAGGTGCCTGCAGGCTGTCGGAGATAGCATGCTCAGAGTGACAGGTTACCTCGTGCTACAACGTGCACTTCGGAAGCCAGTGTATCTTAATCCGACAGGAGTCCTCCATATCTATCCCTGTAATCCTTAATGAGAAAACAAACAAAAAAAAAGCTCATTTTATAAAATTTCCTCTGGAAAATAAATTATTCGAAGATTTTATTTATATTTTAAGAATATAATTTACATTAACTGGGTTGTATATATTTTAAAGATGATAAGCCACAATGATGGAAAACAGTATTTATAATACACTTCCAATTTATTATACATGTGGAAGAGGGAAAAACCTCAGCTCTTTACTTTGGTCATCCTATTATACATTAGCTGAAAAATGATAGTCATAAATGATTAGAATTTTATAATAGTTGCCTAACAATTCGTGCAGTAGTTTTCCCCCAGAACTTTCTTGATGCTTTATTACTAGTTTTATGAAGGAGGGGAGAGGATTGGAAGACCTGGTGTTACCGAGCAACAGAAAAGGTCCATTATTGTCCGCTGCCTTATGGAAAGATGCCTCTCAAAGCCAGAGATTTGTGAAAAGGAAAGGAAATGTTTATTTAATGCTATACAGAGTTAAAGTAGCAACTTAACTTCATTAAAATATCAAAGTCCTTTAGGATACCCACAGACACCCACAGTGCTTCCTATTTCCCTCTGCCCTAATTCAGGGTACCGTACTTGCAAGGAAGAGAAGCACACGTCCGGGATCCAGACTCCTGACACCGTCAGCTGTGTTGTCATCCAGGCAGGATCTCTAATTAATCCAAAGCCATGTGGCACCTTCTCATGGCCTACTGGCAAGAGTTCTTTCACCCTTCTTTCAGGCAGTCTCTCTTGCTCCCAGGCCACACAGCCAAAGGGAGCACCCCAAAGCCGCGTGGTCCTTCTTCTACCAAAGCTGTGGGGAAGGGGTCCCCACTCTGGAAAAGCCACGT
>PVKU01013541.1:0-28266 GCA_004027475.1 Anoura caudifer | reverse complement strand
ATCAATAAAATATACTTAAAAAAAAAAAAAAAAGAATGTGGCAATTCCTCACCTGCTCCCTTAACAGCTTTTGATTTTACAGGTGTGCATAAGCATAAACTTCCACTGACTTGTATACAATGGCTTTGCCTACAAACTGTCGCAAATACTTGCTTAAATAAGCTGTTCCATACTGAATTTAAAATGCAACATTTTTAATTGTCACATTCTACTCCAAAGTAAATAACCAATAACAATTTTTATATGATAATCACTAGTGGTTTATAAAAAATTTAACTATTATCTCTCACTTAATAATTACACCCAAACTTAAACCAAGATGTGAACACTGCTGCAGGAAAATACTGATTCAAAACTAATAATGATAAATGATAAGGAACTGATAAATAAGAACAAAGTCCACAATCTATCACAAAGTAGTATATAATCAATGCCAAAAAATGGAATTGTTTATATATGCCATTGATAAAGATAATAACTGTTTTTGATAAAGAGAATATAAAGACAAATGATAAAGACAATAACTGCTATTATAGTTCAGAGATTACTGTGACATAGGGCTCACTGGGTAGATTTAAAAATATAATTTTAAGTAGAAGTAAACTTTAGAAATTATCCACTCTAAACCTCATCTCACAAAATGAGAAACTCAAGCCCTGCGTACAGAAATAGTTGGTGACAGTCCTTCAGAAAAAAAGGATAAATTGAGCTAGGTCTAGAAAGGGAGCCAGGCAGGATCTGGAAAGTCAGGAAGAAGATAGAACTTTCCAGGTAGGGAAATAACATGAGCAAAAGTTTAAAAGCTGAGACAAACCAGTCAAATTCAAGAGACAAGGAATAAATCCTTTGACTGCAAATAAAGATAAACATAGGTAGACTAAGTTTTGTGTTGGGGTAACTGGAGGAGTTTCAACATTTAGAGAATTAAACTTCATCCTATTGGTAGTGGAAAGCTAGAGTGGTTTTGAGCAACAAATGTCAATTTCTTAGAAAAGCTCAAATTGTGCCTTGTATGGAAGCCAAGACTATAAACATAAAAGGGGTTTGTAATAACCAAAATGTTTCACCAACTACAAATCCAATTCTGAAAGGAAAGGTGAAGATATCCTTCTCCCTCCCCTAGACAAAAGAAATAAAGAGACAATACAATAAAAAAGTCAATGAAAGAAAATAAAAACAAAGGGAAAATTAATGAGAAAGAGTTGTGAACAAAAGAAGTAACAGTTACGCCCTGGTCAGTGTAGCTCAGTTAGTTGGTTGAAGCATCATCCTGTAAATGGAAAAGTTGCGGGTCTGATTCCCAGTCAGGGCACATCCCCAGGTTGCAGGTTCAGTCCCCAGTCATGGCATATTTTGACAGGCAACCAATTGCTGTTTCGACTGATGTTTCTCTCTCATGTAGATATTTCTCACCGCCCCCCCCCCAATCTAAATTCAATTAAGCATGAGCTTGGGTGAGGATTTAAAAAAAAAAAAAAAAGTAGCAGCAGCGAGAGTTATAACTCACCTCTCTAGCAGCACAATCATGAGGAGCTTCTTCTTTATTTACTTTTCCTTTTGGAAATCCCCAGCCTGATTTTGCTAGGTACCCCTGAACCAGTAGTACCTACAAAACAAGCAGAGATCAAAATAAAACTTGTCTTGCTTTCCCGTGCTCCTTTCTAAAAATCAAAGGTGTTTTTTTCTCCTTATTTGGAGTAACTGTTATCACCAGTAATTTGATACAGTACTTGGTTTAATTATCCTCCATGAGTGTGAATATACTACTAGTGTAAAGAAAGGCATTCTGCCCATTTTAAAGTATTTCTTCAAAAATGAAGGGGCACTTCTTTGCAAAAAGCCATACTGTAACAAGTATAAAATATTAAGACACAGAATGCAGACAAAACTTGCAAAATTTGGCCTTTTATCACTAAAAATCTAGTATATTTTAAAACCTCAACTTAAAACATTTATAGAAATAACACATCTGGTCACCATTTTACCAAAAACATTTCATTTTATTACACTCACATTTTCAAGTGTCTCATCAAGAATAATTGCACCATATGTTGGTACTCCCATTTTATATTCCTTCCATTCATCCAAAACTTTTTCCACATCTTCACCTTGAGGCAGCAAAAATGGGCAATGACTGAAGAGTATACATAGTGTTAAGGAAATTACTTGCTCCCTTAATACAGCTTAAGAGCACTTATCTACAGAAAGAGACCTATTTAAATCAACTGTGTATTTCCCATGAAATTACTCAAATTTTCACTTCACTTAAATTTAATCCTCTTGCTTTTGTTTTTTCACATTTGTTTTCTCTTGAACACATCACTGCTAACTCCTGCATTTAGTCTAGACACTAAGTAAGCTTTGAGTACTCATAGTCCTGGATCCCTAAGTTAACACAAATAAATGCAGGACCACATGAACATCTCAACTACATCTCATTAAATGGGTCAAATTCATCGTATCGGGAGTTGATAGATACTATAATAAACAGCAAGAAATACAGTACACATATTGATTAGAGCTAGAACTGTCAAAACAAGTTAAAGTGGTTAACTGTGGAAAGGAGAATTAGGAATGAAGTATACCACTCTATACGTTGTATCTTTACCATGTACATGTATTGCTTTTACAATTAAAAACTGCTTTAAGAGGAGGATTTACTAAGGATTATAGAGAAAAATAAATCTGGGTATTAATGGAAATATAGTCTATTTCAAAAGAAACTGGGCATGTTCCCTCCCCAAAACCAGGCCGAGTAAAATAATAATTATTATTGTTTTTTAAAGGCAAATAAAGCCTAAACCTGTAAAGTACAGGGTAGGGAAAAAGTAGGTTTACAGTGGTGAGTACACAAAACACAGTTTATTCTTTTATTATTATTTATTATTGTAATTATTTTTCATACCAAGGACTATAAATCCACTTTTGCCCCATCCTGCATATGCTCAGGCTTCCAATACTCCATGCCATCAAATGCCTCATCACCGTTACTATGAAAAGTGAGAGGAAAATTATTGATTGAGGTGGCCAAAAAAGTTCATTTGTTTTTTTTTTTCTGTAAGATGGCTCTAGTAGCACTTAGTTGTCTTTAACTTCATTTAAACAATTGTTAGTTGTATTGTGACAGCTGTCATATCAGCATACATTAAAATCTTAATGAAAATTGGTGAATTTCAGTGCAGCCATTTTAATACTGAAGATGGAAGAAAATACATAACATTTTCAGATTATGCTTTAGTATTTCAAGAAAGGTAAAAATGCAACTAAAAGGCAAAAAAAGATTTGTGCAGTATATGGAGAAAGTACTGTGACTGACTGAATGTGTCAGAAGTAGTTTGTGAATTTCTGTACTGGAGATTTCTCACTGGACAATGCTCCATGGTTGGTTAGACCAGTTGAAGTTGGTATCAGTCAAATTGAGACATTAACTGAGAACAATCAACATTATACCATGTGAGAGATAGGTGACATACTCAAAATATCCACATTAATAAAGTTATTGGTGAAAATGAAAAATGTATCTTTCATTACATGGAAAGAACTAAATGGACATTTTAGCCAACCCAATATTATTGATAGTATTGTTTCTTACAGATCCTCAAGTCCTCTATGAAAATTTCTATATTGTTTTCATTTTAATGTCAATTTGGGAACATGCATATTTTCCATCATTTTGGATGATCACATATACCAAATACTATCACTTGATTTCAGAGATCATATTGGTACTAGTATTACTTTAAATGCTTTGAGGACTAAAAACATAAGAAATCTAATATGCAAATGATGAATAAAGGTCAAATAATATCCCAACATAATGTAGAAAAGTTTTGTAACAAATAAAGAAAAGTGGTGGAAAAACTGGTACCTACAACATGACAAAACACTCTCAAAGAAGCCAGTATTATATTCATACTGATTGGTTGTTTGGTTTGAACAAAAATGTCACAATAAATTCACGTTATGAAGTAAATTTTATGAGTTCTATAGTTTTGTATTTAAAAATTTGTATTGGTTTTACTGTTGCAGCAACAACTAAATGGCCCCCAAAGAGCCCAAAGAAGTCAATCATCTATGACAACCTTGTAATTAAAACACAGGCAGTAGGTTAATTTCAATATAATTATTCCATGCCTTCATTTGGGAAGAAAAAAGGATAAAGTTTGGACTCAACATTAACCATTTCATGGAGCCCTATACGGTTCTACATGGGCTTGCTAAGATTCTGAAAGTTATTTTTCCAAAGTCTGGCTCTATAATGTTCACTAAAATCTGTTATGTTTTAAAGTCATCACAGATAGTATAAATTTTAAATAAATATTCTCCCACTAAAAATTTAACCATAGAGAAAAACATAGAAAAATACCCAGAAAGAGAGATAATGTCCAATAGTTCAGAGACCAAGTACTTATCCAGTTCTTTTCTTTCTCTTCCTTCTCCCTACAAATTCCTAATAATTTTAAGGCCCATCAGTATCTCCACAAAGCAGTATTATCTTATTTGTTCTATGCATTAAACAACTTCTTTAAAAATAACAAAAAAGAAAGGTTTAGCAAGAGAAAGCATAGCAACTAACTTAACTTTAGTAACTACACTTTATTTATCCTTGTTTCTCTACTCCAGAACCACACAAAATAAGTGAGTTGAATGAACCAACCAGCTACAGTTCAAGATACACTTGAAATTAACATTGAAAAGAACCTGTTACATACTTGGCTCAAGACCATACAATTAGTAAGTAACAGAACCCAATCCAAAATGACATCACTTTCCCCACTGACAACTCTTCAATGCTCCTTCATACTTAATAGTAAATAAAAGCAATTGAATTCAAACATGGGAGTAGTAATTTTTTAAATGCCATTTTTACTTAATGAGATAATATATTTAATTTGAAAACCCTAACATACCATACTCCAAAGTCCATATGGAATTAATTATTTCTAATTTTTACTAAAATTCTTGATTACTGTCTGATTTTCTTAACTCCCAAACCAAATTATTTTGAGTATTAAAACTGGAGTAGTAAGTCTTACACAGTAATTCTAAGAGAAAGAAAGGTTACATAGATTAGAAAAAGAATGAAAGAATTTGAAGCACGTCCACTTGTATTATATACATTTTTCTCTCTCCTAAACAATTCAGTGATTTTTTTTTTAATACTCTTTTTCTAACTTTTTTTTTTTTTTTTTTGCAAAAACAGGAAAAATTTGCTTTAGGTATAAGTAATCATCTTACCATTATTTTAGATATATTAACTTCCCAATGGACAACTTATCTCAGTTTCTTATACTCCTTATCCTTCACATCCATTCCATTTCCAGGACCAATTCCCACAGCAACATTCTGGAGCTTGCCATCACTAGAACTATTCTGGCTGTTTGATTAAAATAAAACATCTTGACCATAATTTTTTACAGCATTCTTTTAACTCCTCACACTATATGGCTAGTCTACAACAACCTTTGCCTGTTTTCCTTTCTCCGTATTAGCACCCCCCAACTTTTATTTTTCTTCCCTGAACAGCCTGGTCCATCACTGCTCCATCACTTTACTCAATCTCTTAGCAATAACCAAAAATCCTTTGCCCCACTATTCTCTAAATATAGCTCCCTGGCAAAACCACAACCCAGGAACAAATCCAGGATATCTAATCTATACCCCCATTGTTCAGTGATTACTGGAGAAAAATCCTAAAACCATGAATAATTTACATGAAAGAAAACATAGGATAGGAAAGCACCACAATTTGCCCAAGGCTGCATGACTAGTAATGTTAACCTAAAGAATCTGCCTCCAGAATTCATGCTAATCATTTTTATTCTATACAGTCTCTCTACTTCAATATCCCACAGAGGTACCACAAACCAACCTGTCCATAACTGAGCCATCATTCCCCCCACAAAATTTCCCCTCCTTAATTTTTCTACAAATGCAATAGCACACCCAACCACTCAACTGGTCAAACCAAAAACCTGAGTACCATCCTTGATTCTTCCACCTCTCCTCAGATATCCAAGTCAACACTAATTTTATCTCCTAAAGATCATTCAAATTTGACTTCTTTTATTCACTTCTATCACAGGTTTGCACTTCTAATTTATGAGGTAGTGAAATAGCATCTTGCCTTCCTCCAATTCATTCTCACTGTTCCAGAACTGTCTTTTAAAACACCCATGGAGAGGGGAAAAAAAGGCAAATACGGCAAAACATTAACAGGTGAATATATGTGAGAGAGGTATGGCCCTGACCAGCATGGTCCAGTTGGCTGGGCATGGTCCTGCGACGCAAAGGTCAATGGTTCCATTCTCAGTCAGGACACATGCCTGGGTTGCATGTTCAGTCCCTAATCAGGGCATTTCTCTCTCACATCAATGTTTCTCTATTCCTCTTTCTCCCTCCCTTTCTCCTCTAAAAAATAAATAAAATCTCTTTTAAAAAGTATGATAGTAGTGCAGTGTAATGTTATTTTAACTAACTTCTCTGTAAGATGAATTTTTCCAAAAATAAAGTTTAACTTTAAAAAAATTTCCTACAGTCTATTACTCTTATGAATAAAGAAAGACCCTTATATACTCTGCTTTAGCCCTAACTTACTCTCTGATATCATCTCTTGTCCCACACCATTTACTCTAAAACCCAATGACATTAACTTTTTTCACCTTTTCACATGATCTTTATCCCACAAACCACTTCCCCTCTGAAGAAAACTTTTAGCTAGCTCCAAGTCTGGGTTAAGTATTCCTCTCCTCTGTTCCTACTGAGCCCTTTACTACACTATCATAACTTAACCATGCTGCACTGTAATCATTTCCTTTCCTGTCTCCCTCTTATCTTCTTGAAGACAGGTACTGATCTACCTTGTTCACTGCACCATGCCTTGCATAGAGTAAGCACTGTTATTTATTTGCCTGTTTCAATGTTTCTGTAACTTCTGCAAAGTTTTCTGTCATTTCTCCACAGAGCCTATCACCAAGCCTTTAACTAAGGCAGTACTCAACTTCTATTTCACTTTGATTCCTCACTTCCTCATTCTTAATCAATAAAATAGCTTTATCATTTCTTCCATTGAAATGTCTCCTCAGTCTTTTCCTTGTAGTCCTTCTACCATGGTTCAGGACCTTATTGCTCCATAGCTCAAGGAATGTTAACAATCCACCCTATGGTTAAACCTATCCTGCCAAATAAGTCTTTCTGAATAATATTTTCAAATAATCTCAGTAACACTCTTTTGCTCTGCTCAAAAACTTTCTATGGTTAACAGTTATCTATAACAAACTGTGTTCATCCATTTTTCTGCAGAGCCCTGTAGGGTTCCTTATTTCATGGGGCTTATTCTTGGTCACTTATGCCTACTCCAACTCTAGTGTGGTACAGTGGGGTACATTTCCATTTGAACATATGATTTATGGTTAAAAACAATGACCTACAGAATAAAAAAAATCAAACCACTTGGGCTTAAGATTTAAGAACCCATAAAGCACCCTACATACTTTCCATTCATGTCTTCTATTATGTCCCCATAAGAACCTTCTGCTCAATATAAATTAATTTAAGATATCCCTTCATTACAACTCTGATTTTACTCAATCCATTTTGTTACCTGGAACATATTCCCCACTATTTTAAAATCCTAAATTCCGTTAAAAATATGAATTTTTAAAAAATCTTTCCATCTCTTTTCAAAATTCTAAACATATTTAATATCAGAATCATTAGCAATTCACCAAATCTTTGCCTTGTAACATAGCTTCCTTTAAAATCTTAAATATTCATGTGAATATTTTATAGCTAATAAATTATAATAAGCTTCTATCTTATCTGTAAATAGTGGGGGAAAAGCTTCTTTAAAGGCAAGGACTTCTCTGTCATTTGCCAGAGAACCAAAAACACTGCTTTGAACACAGCTAAATATTCAATAATTATTTCAGCTAAGTATTCAATAATTATTTAAGAATTTCTATCCCATAATAGTAGTAATCTGATTGAATAAAGATCATCTGGTTAAATCAAACATCAAGAAGGAAATAAAAAATTAGTTCTAGAAACAGGTGAGCTATCTCTGGAAAAAGAAAATCAAATTTAATTCTACTCATTAGTGAACATTTCAAGGGGTCCTCTACATAAAAACAAGAATACTACTGAACTGCGTCTACTATTTGTATTTGACAATTTTTAGAAATCAGGTATGTTTCATCAAATAGATAATAAATCTTGAGGACAAGCAAAAGAAAATTTGTGCTAAAATATTTTACTAACAAGAATGAAAAACAACCATTACAGTAATAAAAAGGATATCAGCTTTAGCAAAGTCTCTTATCCCACACTGAGGTAATCCTGGTGTGTTCTGCATGTAGAAATCCAAGTAAAACCAATGGGCAAGTTCAATCTGAAAACACACTCGTATAGCATTGTCTCTTTCCTCGCTGGGAATATGCAAAATAAATCGGCTGTCCAAAACAAAAACAAACACAAATTATTTACAAACCATAACAATTTATTTTTACCTATTTAATTGCTTCATCCCTGACCCACCACCAGAGAAAAGGGACCAAGAGCACAATGCTGATCATGAAAGCAAAATTAAAATTTGGGGAAATTATTACAGAGAAAATGAGTCTGGGAACAAAACAAAAAATAAAAGATATCTCAAAACTTTTTTAAGAGGCCATTTACCCTCTGTCCACAAATACAGGGACAAACTTAAGAGCTCACTAACAATGAACTAAAGGTGAATAAGACAACTTTCACTAGGATTTCCTCCCTTGTCTGGTAACATATTCTAAAAATACATGCAAATATATTCTAAAAATACATGCAAATATATTCATGAAATCAAATAGGAAAGCTGTTAACTGCTTAATCTTCACATTTAAAGTATTTTTTTAAAATATTAAAGAAATCAATACTGTTTCTTATTCATGGGCTATAAACCTCCCAAAGAGCCTTATCTGCAGAATCTGAGTTCAAACTAACTTTCGTATATACTCACTCCAAAAATCCTAAATTATCTTTTCCAAGTACATTTGGGGAAGGGGACATATTTACTTTATAGAGTATATTATATGTATATATTTGATTAAGATAATGAACCTTGGTTCAGTTGGTTGAGCATCGTCCTGCAAAGCAAAAGGCCACTGGTTCAATTCCCAGTCAGGACACATGCCTGGGTTGCAGACCAGTCCCAAGTGTGTAAGAGGCAACAGATCACTGTTTCTCTCACACATTGTTTCTCTCCCTCTTTCTCCCCCTCACCCCTCCTCTCTAAAAATAAATACTTTTTTTTAAGATAATGAACCTTTTTGTGCACCAAACAATTCAGAATTTATAAATCTGATTGTGATTTACAGCATTCATTAAGCAACCACAAATTGCTTCTTCCACTGCACAGTATTTTTTCTTTTTATTTTAGAAAGGGGAAGGGAGGGAGAAAAACACCAACTAGTTGCCCTCTATATGCGCCCTGCCTGGGTACCAAACCTGCAACCAAGACTTGTGCCCTGACCGAAAGTCAAACCAGCAACCTTTCAGTTTGAAGGACAATGTCCAACTAATTGAGACATACCAGCCAGGGCCCACTGCACAGTATTTTTGATATTCCTTTGTACTAGTGATTTTAGAAAACAGATTGAACTACATAAAATAAATCCCCTGGCTTTTTAGAGTCATTTTTTAAAATTAAGAACAGCAGCACCACCCCCCAACAAAAAACATTACCACCTAGTTAGATCACTTACATTATTCACTACTCATGGTGCTTAATGTTCTTGGCTGGTTCCAAGTTTCAAATCAAATTTCAAAAAATACTTTTAAATTATAAAAATAATGCAACATTCTGATAGGGAAAGTAATAAATAAATGATAGAACAAGTATGTACAAAAATCTACATTTCAATATGAAAAAACTATGTGGAAATAGTTCTTAAACTGCACGTACACTAAGAACAAAACGTGTAGTATGCAATCCTGATGGCATTAGCTAAAATATAAAATCTGAACTCTTCCACATGGCATTTGAGATCTGGTCACTGCTCTCCCACAAAACCTTTTGTATCACTCTAAGATTATATACTCTCGGACTCCACTCCATTACAGCAATTATCCGATCTTTACCCTTGTCTACAAACCCCTCCAAATTAGCACACTCAGATAACGTACGACACCACTACATGTTTTTGTTCCCACAATCTAGCAAACTGTCTGAAGTATGTTGTCTCAGATAGGCCACTAGGTGGTGCACACAGGTACAGGAAAAACAGCACTGCAAAAACTGGCTTTGTTTTATCTGATTTTATTTAAATTACTTACCTCCATTTTAAAAACAAACACAAAAAAGCCTATGTGCTAGTTCTTATTTTTCAGTTTATTTTTTCACTTTCTATTTCCATAACGGAAGATGAGGAAGTACTATTGCCACTCACATTCTATACCCTTCTCATCCTCCCACTAAAATTATGATAGTCTTGTTAGTTTGTCAATTGTCAGCACAATTAACATTCTGAAGCAGGTATTTTTATGTTGAAAGGAGCTGTCCTCTGTACTACTATAGGATGTTCAGTGGCAACCCTAGTCCTACCTATTAGCTATCAAATAGCACACCCCACCAAGCTGTGACAACCAAAAACATCTCCAGATATTAAGGAAAGAAAAATCACTCCCAGTTGGTAACCAGTGTTAGATTACCATTCAGTCTTAACATTACTATGACCGTAAATGCAATTCACAACTAAGCCATGAGGTAAGCTATGACTATTTTTCCTTTACTGCACAATCCTTTGTTCTCCCCACAATTAATAAAGGTCTAGTATTGCCTTTGCATTGTTTTCTCTATTATCTGTCACTAATTCAGCCTTCCACTAGTTTGCTAATTGTTTTTCCTTAAGATGTAAATTCAGATGGATCAGTTTCATTTTGAAGACTATCTTTGTGCCTTCCGATCTGTACCAATCTCAATTGGTTGTCATTTACACCTGATACACGTTACCTTACGCTGTCCTTTCACTAGCATCCTGTGGTTCCCACACCTCTATCCTGTATTAAATCTCATGTTTCTTATAACCTGTTGAGATAGTGAACATATGAAAATATCTCTACTTTATGCTCACACTTGATAATTTGGCTGGGTAAAGAATACTAGGTTGAAGATCATTTTCCTTCAGAATTCTGAAGACAGTGCTCTCTCCTGCCAGCCTCCAATTCTGATGTTAAAAAGACTGAAGCCACTGCAATTCCTAATCCTTTGTATGACCTGATTTTTCCGACTAGATCAGGGGTGTCCAACCTGTGGCCCAGGATGGCTATGAATGCAGGCCAACACAAAATTGTAAATTTAATTAAAGCATTAGTTTTATTACTAAGTTGTATACTAAGTTTTATTACTTAGATATGTAAATTTCCTATATTAATGATACAAACTGGGGATCTGCTCGATGATTATAAAAGATTATCGAAAGGGCCACTACATAATTAGGGTTATTATGTGAGGATCTTTTTGCTTATCTGTGGTGGCCAATATCATGAAAATTATGCACAGACCTTTTTTTGTTCATCAGTTTTCATTAGTGTTTGTGTATTTAATATGTGGCCTAGAGACACCAAAAGGCTGGACACTCCTAATCTAGAGTTCTTGGTTCCTCCTTCTGTCCCGGTATTCTGAAATTTCTCAGTATCTATTTTTATTCACTGCACCAGCCATTCAATGACTTTACCTATTTGGAAATTCCTTCAGCGCTGAAGGACCTCATGAACTGACCCTCTTATGATTCTTTACCTTTCTCTGATTTCAAGCTGCCTCCCCTCTGGCTTTCTGGGAAATGCTCTTATCTTACAAGCCATCTATTGAGGTTTGTGTTCCTGCTTCTCATATCTTCTCATATTTTTAATTTCCCAGTGTTTTTTGATTGTTCAAATTATGCTTTTATAGATTATCTTATTTCATGGTTGTAAAAATCTCTAAGGTGATAAATGGTTTTTTTTTTTTTTAAGTTCTCTTCTATCAGCATAGTTTGAGACCCTTCCTGGTAGCTTTTTTTTCCCAGTTAGTTTTAAGCTTTACTTTTCATGTTAAGAGGCCTATATCAGATGTTCATATTCACGTGCGACAGACCACACAAAGCTATTTAGAAGGGCTGTCAAACTATGAGGCACCATTTAAGGTGATCAGGCTTAGCCATTTCATTGAGGAACCTCCAAAGGCAGTCACTATCTTTAGGTCTTTCCTTATAGGGCTAGTCAGATGCCTGGAGAAGAACCTTCTAATCTGCTACCTGAAGAGTAAAGTCCAGGTGGTCATAGTCTGGAAGCTGAACTGCGGAAAGGGACCAAGGGTTTTCAGTATGTATACAAGATATATAAATTCATTTCTGCCATTTTTCAGTGTTCTCTTATTCTGGAGTACACTGACACTGCTACAGTAGTCCCTCAGTCTGGTCTATCATGTCTGCTACGTCACGTAACACTTTCCCTTCTGCTTCATAGTTTCCAAACGTTATTGCTCATCTCTTCGCCCATTCTTCCTTTCCTAGTGGGCTTATGAATTTAAAAAACAAAACAAAAGAACTTTACTCTTTCAGTCTGTGTTCAGTCTACTAACTTTAACTAGAAATTCTCACTTCAATAAACTTCTAGAAGATCCTAAACACAACCTAAAAAGTAGTAAGAAAAAGCCTAAGACAAAGAGAAATACAATCCCAAGCCAGAAAAGCACCAAGTGAAGAAAGGTAAGCTAGAGAATAAGAAATAGGACTAAAGTGGGGAGTGGAGGGGTGGACGGCAAGGTCTATTTATGTAACAGAAGAATGTCCACATCTTTCACTCCTTTGACAGAAGTTTCTCCTACAAAAGAATGGGGGAAGGAAGGACTAAACCAGAGGCTCTTTTCTAACTTTAATGGGGTACTGGCACTTCAAAGCAAAACTTCCACACAATGGTTCTCAAGAGTCCTGCAGTATAAAAGGCAGCTTTCTATCTACTCACACAACAGGAGAAGCCTATATTCATAAGCCCCTCTACAGCTTCATCTTAAAAATAAAAAGGCAACCAAGAATCACTCAACATCATAGGAAAACCTGGAGTGTGACAAAGAAAAAAATAAATTCAAAAACTGGCCCTGAAGGAAAGACAGTGTTGTTATCTCCTAGAACCTTGGTACTCACAGTGTGGACCCTGGATCAGGTGGCAGCATGAGTGTGAGAAGAGAAACACATTTTAGTCATAAAAATACTGAGAACATTTACTTCCTAATGACCCTCTCAAAGGAAATTATTTTAGAATGTGCACCAGCAAAACAAAAATAAAAACCAAGATAGCATAAACATGAGATTCAAGAGAGAACAGAGACCACCTGGGAGATCTGTGATAGATAATTTTAATACACCAGTTGTTTGGCAAGTCCAGATTGGACTAGGAGAGTAAAGATCTTCACGAGGGTACTTTTAAGGAAAAAAAAACATTATATAGAATAGATGGTATGACTGAGGTTATTGTAAGAGGGTACATACAGCCAAGGTAGGGGGCAAAATAGGGATTTCGAATGGGGCCCAGAAATCAGGGTGTCCAGGAAATATTAGAAAAATGTATGGGATGTCCTCACCCCCTACAAGTCTGTGGGATGGAACCCATGGAGCAGGGACATTGAGAGCGGTTTTGCATAGCAATACCTTTGCAGCTAACCTCTGGCATGGTCATTTAACATATCTATAACCTTTAACTGGTTGCATAGATATGTTGAATAGCTGTGGCCATGCCTTGAGCCAGGGAGAAGGGAGCCACTTCCACACAAGATGGAACTGGAAGGCAACTCCCCCTGTTTACAGTGCCTGCGTGAGAGCTTGGAGATGACTAGCTCCACGCCATGGCGCCACACCTGCCCAGACTCGCTACGGCAGCCCAGTAAAGCTAGAAAGATATGGGAGTGCTGGCAAGCGCAGCCGATTGTAGGATTCGGAAATGGGACTGCAGAGGAAGACTGGCGCGGGGATTCAAAATCCAGACACAGCAGCCATTGAAGGGAAAGCCACATGGCTTTGGCCAGGGAGAAAAGCACCGGCTTTTGACAGAGTCAGGACTCCCGCAGCCATGTGAGGGAGAATCACCATGTGGCTTTAGCAGAGAACTGCCACTCCCGCAACTTAGGTGAAGGGGGAGCCACGCAGCTTTGGCAGAGTGTAGACCCTCTCTCAGCTTTGCCAGAGAGCTATGCAGTTTCGCCAGAGTGCAGACCCCCACAGCTTTGGCAGAAGAGAACCACGTGGCCTGGGAATCAGGAGAGACTTTGCCTGGAAAAAGGGTGAAAGAACTCTTGCCAGTAGGCCATGAGAAGGTGCCACATGGCTTTGGATTAATTAGTGATCCTGCCTAGACGGCAACACAGCTGACAGTGTCAGGAGCCTGGATCCCAGATGTTTGCTTCTTTTCCTGAGTAACAGTACCCTGAATTAAGGGCAGGGGGAGATAGGAAGCACTGTGGGTATCCCAAAAGGACTCTGATATCTTAATGAAGATATTAGGTCACTACTTTAAGTCTGCATAGCTTTAAATAAACACTTCCTTCCTTTTCACAAATCTCTGGCATTGAGAGACATCTTTCCTATAAGGCAGTGAACACAACGAACCTTGGCCCGTGTTCTGTAACAGTTTTTGGCATCCCTGGGTGGGCCAATAATTGGCCCCCTTGGACATGTGTTCTGCAAGGGTATGACTGAGGATATAATAAAGGAGCAGATCGGAGAAGGAAGAAAGACAGTTAAAAACTAGATATTTACATGATTGTCTAACCACTATGCTGGACAGCTAACACTAGTACAGAATAATAATGAATGTAAACTGTAATTCAAAAATAAAATAAATTTACAAAAAATAAAATAAATTAAAAAAAAAATCTTTAGCTATATTGGAGAAGAGGGGTAGATATACAAGAGAATCATGATCCACATGTGAAGCAAAACACAAAAATTAGAACAGAAAGACAATGCAAAAAAACCCAAAAGATTTCAAGAATACCTAGAAGAAATTAAGGAATAAACTTTCGGAAAAAAAAAAAAACAAAAAAAAAAAACAGACTTCTGGCCAACATGGAGGCATAGGTAGACACAGTGTGCCTCCTCACACAACCAAAAGAAGTACAACAATTTAAAAACAAAAAAACAGAACTGACAGAAAATTGAACTCCATAGTAAGTCCGACAACCAAGGAGTTAAAGTAGACACATTCATCCAGACCGGTAGGAGGGGCGTAGCTGGGCAGAGAGGACTCGCAGCAAGAGGGCAGCTGGTGGACGCAGCAAGATGTCCGATTGTGGAGTGGGACACGAAAGGCTGCAGCTGGCAGGCAAGATTGCAGTGACCGCTGGTGGAGCAGGTAGTCCCACATTCACGCTCAGATAAACTGGGAGGAACAAAGGGGAAGCTGGGCTGATCACACAACCCAGGGTCCCAGCTCCGGGAAATAAAGCCTCAAACCACTGACTTAAAACACCTGTGGGGGTTGAGGCAGCAGCTAGAGAAACAGCCTCACAAGAGAGTTTCTTGGAAGAGACCCACAGGGTCCTAGAGCATGCACAAGCCAATCCACTGGGGAATCAGCACCACAAGGGTCCAATTTGCTTGTGCGGAGCAGAGGAAGTGACTGAAATCTGGCAGAGAGCAGAGCAAATGCCACTGTTCCCTCTAGGACCCCTGCCCCACATACAGCATCACAACACAGCCTTGTGGGTTGCCCACCCCGGTGAACACCTAAGGCTCCACCCCTTACTACATAACAGGTGCACCTAGACAAAAAAATAAAACATTAAAAAATTAAAAAATTAAAAAATGGCCCAAATGAAAGAACAGATCAAAGCTCCAGAAAAAATACAACTAAGCAACGAAAAGACAGCCAACCTATCAGATGAACAGTTCAAACTGCTGATAATCAGAATGCTCGCAGAATTGGTTGAATATGGTTGCAAATTAGATGAATAAATGAAGGCTATGCTAAGTGAAATAAAGAAAAATGTACAGGGAATCAATAGTGATTAGGAAGGAAACTGGGACTCAAATCAATGGTGTGGACCAGAAGGAAGAAAGAAACATCCAACCAGAAAAGAATGAAGAAACAAGAATTCAAAAAAATGAGGTGAGGCTTAGGAACCTCCAGAACATCTTTAAACATCCCAACATCCGAATTATAGGGGTACCAGAAGGAGAAGAGGAAGAGCAACAAGTGGGAAAGTTATATGAATAATAAAGGAGAACTTCCCCAAATCTGGCAAAGGAAATAGACTTCCAGGAAGTCCAGGAAGCTCAGAGTGCCAAAGAAGTTGGGCCCAAGGAGGAACACACCAAGGCACATCATAATTACATTAGCCAAGATTAAAATGAAGGAGAGAATTAGAAGCAGCAAGAGAAAAGGAGACAGTTACCTACAAAGGAGTTCCCATAAGACTGTCAGCTGATTTCTCAAGAGACCTTACAGGAAAGAAGGGGCTGGAGAGAAGTATTCCAAGTTAAGAAAGGCAAGGACCTATATCCAAGATTGCTCTACCCAGCAAAGCTTTCATTTAGAATGGAAGGGAAGACAAAGTGCTTCTCAGATAAGTCAAGTTAAAGGAGTTCACCAAGCCCTTATTATATGAAATGTTAAAGGGACTTATCTAAAAAAAAAGATAAAAAATATGTACAGTAAAATGATAGCAAACTCACAATTATTAACAACCACACCTAAAACAAAAACAAGAACAAACCAAGCAAACAGCTAGAACAAGAACAGAACCACAGAAATGGAGATCACATGGAGGGTTATGAACCTGAGGGGGAGGGGGAGAGAGGGGGAAGGTACAGAGAATAGGTAGCATAGATGGTAGGTAGAAAATAGACAAGGGGAGGTTAAGAATAGTGTGGGAAATGTAGAAGCCAAAGAACTTATATGTATGACCCATGGACATGAACTAAAGGGGGGAATGTGGGTGGGAGGGGGTGTGCAGGGTGGAGGGGAGTGAAGGGGGGAAAATGGAACAACTGTAATAGCATAATCAATAAAATATATTTTAAAAAAAACCTAAATAGCAATTCATTTAGACAATCTCTTTCAAGATCCTTACCAAGGTAACATGACTGACTGAAAAGATACAAAACAAAACAAGGTATCCTAATGGAAAAGAAACAAAATCCTAGCCATTGTAGACTTGCCTCTACATTGAAAAATATGTACATAGTTATATTGTATAACAAATGCTATTTATTACTGTTGAGCTTTTGCAATCAACAAATAGTAAAAAGTAAAACAGACATATACGGTTATAGAATGAAATGTAAATATTATCATTTCTTACATTTTTATTTTAGGTTCACTTGGATAGAAGCTAAAGGAAAGAGTAAGAAATAAATGGAAGAAAAGATAGGGTAGTAATTGCCTCACCTTATCAGGTGAGACTCAAGAGGTACTGCCTGTAAGTTCATAGATCAGAAATATAATTTTAAGTATATAAAGTTACAAAGGTAACCAATGAAACAATTTAAAAATGATACAAATATGTTGGAAGTAGGCTAAGGTCAACAGTATGTGTCCTAAACTAAATCCTCAATCTAAAGTTGATAAAACAAGAATGTGGTGCAAGCATATTTTAAAATATTGCATTATTCAGCTTCCGGCCAAGATGGAGGCATGGGTAGACACACTGTGCCTCCTCTCACAACCAAAATTAAGGACAACAAAGATTTAGAAACAAGAAAACAACCAAAACTCATAGAAAATTGAACTGTACTGAAGTCCAACAACCATTCATCCAGACAGGTAAGAGGGCAAAGTCACGGCAGGAAGAAGCGGAGGTGTGGACCGGGCACGCAGGCAGCAGAGGCTGACAGATCTCTGGTGCACAGGCGGCGGCTAGCAGATCCCGGGCACAGGGTGGCAACTGTGCAGACCCAGTGATGCCACGCAAGGCGGCTGGCTGACCAGGTGATCCCGCATTCACATGCAGATAATCCAGGCAAAGGGGAAGCGACAGAAAGGACTGGAATCCGAGAGCGAGCAGAGCAAACGCCATTGTTGCCTCTCGGACCCTGCCCCCACATACAGTGTCACTACCCAGTGACTGGGCTGCCCCGCCCTGGGGAACACCTAAGGCTCCTCCCCTCACTATGTAACAGCTGCAACCAGACCAAAAAAACAAAAAAAAAAAAAAAAAAAAAAAAAAAAAAAAAAAAAAAAAAAAAAAAAAAAAAAAAAAAAAAAAAAAAAAGGCTCAAACCAGAGAACAAATCAAAGCCCCAGAGCCAATTCATCTAAGCGACCAAGAGATAGCCAACCTATCAGATGCATAGTTCAAAGCCCTGGTGATCAGGATGCTCACAGAATTGGTTGATTTTGGTCACAAATTAGATGAAAAAATGGAGGCTACAATAAGTGAAATGAAGAAAAATGCACAGAGAACCAACAGAGATGGGAGGAAAACTGGGACTCAAATCAATGAAGTGGACCAGAAGGAAGAAACACCCAACCAAACAGGAAAGAATGAAGAAAGAAGAATTCAAAACAATGAGGAGAGGCCTAGGAACCTCCAGGACACATCTTTAAACATCCCAACATCCGAATTATAGGGGTACCAGAAGGGGAAGAAGAGCAACAAGTGGAAAACTTATTTGAACAAATAATAAAGGAGAACTTCCCCAATCTGGCAAAGGAAATAGACTACCAGGAACTCCAGGAAGCTCAGCGAGTCCCAAAGAAGTTGGACCCAAGGAGGAACACACCAAGGCACATCATAATTACATCAGCCAAGATTAAAATGAAGGAGAGAATTCTAGAAGCAGCAAGGGATAAGGGGACAGTCACCTACAAAGGAGTTCCCATCAGACTGTCAGCTGATTTCTCAAAAGAGACCATACAGGCAAGAAGGGGCTGGAAAGAAGTATTCCAAGTCTTGAAAGGCAAGGATCTACATCCAAGATTGCTCAATCCAGCAAAGCTGTCATTTAGAATGGAAGGGAAGATAAAGTGCTTCTCAGATAAGTCAAGTTAAAGGAGTTCATCATTACCAAGCCCTTATTATATGAAATGTTAAAGGGACTTATCTTCTAAGAAAAAGAAGATAAAAAAATATGAACAGTAAAAAGACAGCAAACTCACAGGTATTAACAACCACAGCTAAAACAAAAGCAAACCCCTAGAACAGGAACAGAAACACAGAAATGGAGATCACATAGAGGGTTAGCAACGGGGGAGTGGGAGGAGGAGGAGAGGGAAAAGGTACAGAAAATAAGTAGTATAGACGGTAGGTAGAAAATAGACAGGGGGAGGGCAAGAATAGTGTGGGAAATGTAGAAGCTAAAGAAGTTATGACACATGGACATGAACTAAAGGGGGGGGAATGTGGGTGGGAGGGGGTGTGGAGGGGAATGATGAGGAAAAAAATGGGACAACTGTAATAACATAATCAATAAAATATATTGAAAAAGAAAAAAAAATAAAATATTGCAGTATTCACCAGAACCCAACACAAAACAGGTAACACACTGGAAAACAGAACTGGGATAGAAAGGAGTAGGTCAGAAGACTAATGCTTTTCATTTCTAAATCCTCCCATACTGTTTGATTAAAAAAACAAAACAAACAAAAAAAAACCTTACACATGAATACATCTTAATAGTTAAAAGCGGACTTCAAGAGATTTTAAAAGAAAAAGGGAATTTTGATACATGAAAATCACTCTTCAATGTTTGCATTCTGTGTATTTTAACTGTTTTTAAAGATTTAAAAGTATGTGTATATATATACAGATATTTACACAGTAATAAATAAAATGTTTTGCACAATACTTAGTTATGGGAAAATTTCTCCGTATCACAAAATATCTTCCTTTCAGTGTTCCCAAAATAGAAAGAATATTAGAACAAGGACTGCAATTACTACAAAAATGTTTCAGTAGAAGTGACCACTAAAATGGCAAGTTGAAGATAGCACAAATTATTTAATTAACTTATGCAATCAACAAAATTACAGCAACATTTGTTGCCAGTAAATACCTTTCTCCTTTTTAACAGTAACCTCACCATTTAATTGTTATGGGGGGCGGAACCCACACACCCCAAAACTTTCCAATTCTTTAATTTCCTAACTTAGATAGTGTTGAAAAACTCTGTTCAACTTTTAATGTCAAAAATCATGGTGTACCAGCCCTGGCTGGTGTTGCTCAGTGGATTGAGTACAGCCTGTACACCAAAGGGTCCCTGATTCCATTCCCAGTCAGGGCACATGCCTTGGTTGCAGCCAGGGTCCCAGTGGGGGGCGCCTGACAGGCAACCAGACATTGATGTTTCTCTCCCTCTTTTTCTCCCTCCCGTCCCCACTATAGAAATAAAATTTAAAAAGAAAAAAATCAGGGAGTACCAAAGACAAATATCTCCATAAAAATGGTGCCAATTTCATCTTTTATATACACACGTTTTATTATAAAGCAATTTTTGCTAACTGGAATATTTTTAGATAAGAGCCTTCCCTTCCTCTCCTCTAATTCTAATTCACCCAGAGTAACCAGTGTTATCAGTCTGGTGTACAGTTGACCCTTGAAAAACATTGGTTTGAACTGCACAAGTCCACTTATACATGGATTTTTTTCAATAAATACTGCAAATATATTTTCCCTTCCTTATGATTTTCTTAACATTTTCTTATCTCCACCTACTTCACTGTATATAATACATATAACTTGCAAAATATGTTAACTGTTTATGTTAGCAGTACTACCAACGTTTGTAGTTAGGTTTTAGGGAATCAACTTATACGCAGGAGGGGGAGTTTTACGGGGATTTTTGACTGCACAGGGGTTCGTTCTCTCATTTCTCTTGTGCATCCACACACACACACAAAATATTTAAAAATCTCTTTCAAAAACATGTATCAAATGACTAAGTATTATATCACACTCAGTAGATTGTATACAACTTTTCAAGACACCTATTTTATTTTCCCTCAGTTTACTGTTTGCTAAGTTTCTTAGGAATTTCTAATGGCTACACAGTATCTCAGTAAATGAAATGTTGCATATTGAACAATTTGAAAAATAACACTGGATGTCTTAGGTTATAAGTATGCTAATGGTTACAAAGTTACATCTTGAAAATTTAAGTCTCTTACTCTGATTTTTCATATCAGAATCAATCTCAAGTTTTCATTTTCTTCAAAACTTATTACTATATGGTCAATAACAAAAGTAGGGAAGATGAGCAGATATATATTTTATCAAAAATCAAGTTTTAAAAATCCCTCTTAAAATACAAATAAGAAGAAATGGGTAAAATATAAAGGGAGTAAAATCAAGAGTCAAGACCAAACTCATAAATCAAGAGGCATTTAAAAGACCAAGTAAGTGCAGAAAATTAACCTTTTTCAACCTAAGCTTCATTTTCATAGAAATTAAACAAATTCCAAGTATAAAAAACTTTCTGAAAAACCCCATAATCAAAAACCTAAATTGTTAACATTAAAAATCTTTAATCAACAGATATTATAAATATTAAAAACATCATTGTTTTCAAAACTTGAAGTTTTAAAAACTGGTTTACCTAGTCCTAATTTTATTACTTTTCTTAAATCCTCACCTGAGGTTTTTTTTTATTTTATTTTATTTATTTATTTTTTAGAGAGTAAAGGAAGAAAGAAAGAGGAGAGAAACATCAATTCGTGATTGCCTTTCTCACATGCCTCCAACTGGGAAGCTGGCCCACAACCCAGGCATGGGCCCTGGCTGGGAATCAAAAAGGAAACCGTTTGGTTCACAGGCCTGCACTCAATCCACTGGACCATACTAGCCAGGGCCGAGGACTTTTTTCTTTTTCTTTCTTTCTTTTTTTTTTTTTTTGAGAGAGAGAAAAACATTAGTGTGAGAAACATCTAACAGCTGCCTCCTGTACACACTCTGACTGGGTATTGAACCTGCAACCTTTTGGTGTATGGGAAGACATTGAACCAAATCAGCCACATGGCCAGGGGTGGTAGCCCTAATTTTAGAACACATCATTCTTATTTAAACAGCCAATACATAATAATTGCAAAAAAAATTCTTAAAGGAAAAAAATGTCACTCTATTCCAAAAGATTTTTATAAATAGTTTTAAAGCACTGGAAAACCAAAAAAGAATCTAAACACTCAAGAGATGTTTAACATAGTGTTTACAATCAATCATTTTGTGAGTAAACAGGTTCCACATATAAAATCGATCACCTTCATAATTGTTGCTATTTCTTTAAATGATGTAGTCCTCCATAATATACAAAATAAATCCAACACTGTAGTAAGAAGATAAGTTTAGATGCCCATAAAAAAGTATAGTTACCCATCTTTTTCTAAATAAACCTGTATTGCTATTATTGTTCACCTTTCCAAATACTCATCTTTATCTTTTTTCTAACTATAAAATACACATCCTTTAAAAAAATCTTGAAAACACGAATAAAAAAATAAAAAATCATAATCCCACTTTTAGCACATGTTCTATTAGTCATTTATCCATACACACAGATATCAAAACTTTTTTTCTTACAAAATTTGGGATCACAGAAAGTGCCTTTTAAGTGGTTTATCCGAATCCACTACATTCTAAAAATTATAATCATACCATCATCCACGAAATAGTGACATTAATTCTTAGTAGCTGCCAAATTATTCTTACTTATCTACATATAGCTTTCTTTTGTGGGGCTTAAAATATTAGGCTTGATTTTCCATTGCATACACCTGGTGTAAAAGGACAACCACAAGCATTGTAAAGGCCTATTTCAAATCTTAGTTTTCTGAAACAGGATGAAAGTGATCTTGTGTAAATACAACCTCCCTGTCAGATGAAAATGGAAATAACTGCACCTACCAAATAGGGCTGTTTTGAGGATTATATAAAATATGTAAAGGAAGAACTCAGTGCCTAGCACCCATGAATAATCCCATAAATATTAGTTCTTTCCCATTAAAAAAAGCGAGAATGTGACACAACTATTAAAAGTCAGGCTTGTAGACATAAATACAGTAACAACAATTGAAAAGGTGTTTTCTATCAGAGTTTTAACTCACTTGTAATTTAAATTACTCCACAACCCACTTACACCTGACAAGTCAGGGTAGCAATAAACCAAAATTTTTCCAGGGGGCGGGGGGATATATTTTTTAAGTTCATTTTACACGTTAGGCTGTCTGATATCATAGCTGTCGGTCGTAAGGGACAAGAGGTAAGACTGAAGACAATTTATCTTGTGAAAGCATACCTAGCGTTAAACCCTGAGGCTAAGAACTTCCCCTAGTTACACCTTACCCGTGTGGCCCAGCCGGACGGGCATCCTACCCCAAAGCAAAGGTCGCGGGTGGATTCCCCGCGAGAGCGCGCGCGCCCGGGTGGCGGTTCCGGCCCAGCCGGGGCGCGGACCCGAGAAACCGATAGATGTTTCTCTCCCTTTCTCTCTCCCCCTCCCCCTCCCCCAAAAAGATTGATTTTGATGTGAAAAATAAAATACACAAATTTTTTAAAAATAAAAGGATAATTAGGAGAGGAAAAGGAAACCAGCTCTAGACTTTGCTTTCCCCTTCCGATGATAAGTTTTGGGATGAACATGCGAGTAATTCTTTGCAGCAATTTACAGAAAAAATGCCACGGGGAAAAGGGTAAGTTTGAAAGCTGCTCCCTGCGGAGTTCCGGAGACCCTAGATTCTAAGATTTATAACATTGAGGTCTTTCGACAGAATTGGGGATGAGACGGAGGAAAGACGGTTTGTAAAAGTCTGAGAGGCCGAAAATGCAACGAGGGGGAGGGGCAGCCAAAAAACGCAACGACCCAGGCTTCAGAGCGGAGGCTTCGCTGGAGGGAAAGCAAAAATAATTGGGAATGAAGAAAATGAGGAAATTCCAGGACTCCGCGAAGACGCTTGGACGGGGTAGTGAGAAACGGAGGCTGTGGCGGAAAAAGAGGAGGGGTGTCCGAGAGAAGGGTCCCCCAGGGAAAGGGAGCGGCGGCGGGACCGGAAAGCGAGGACAAGGATGTGGGCGGGAGGAGGAGGCGGAGAGGCCTCTGCGGTCCTCAAATCTGAGGAAAAACGAGCAAGGGGACCGCAAGGGGACGAAACGGGGCCGGGACAGCGCGGTGCGCCGCGGTACCTGCAGAGATCGTCCAGGACGCTGCCGGGAATCTCCACCCGTTTGGTCTCCATGATGAGGACCCACAGCAGGAGCAGTGCATCCCGGCTCCGCGCGCCGGGGACCGAGAGTACGGCACGGAGACTCCGGCTCGCCGGAGAGCGGGCTGCAGCGGCGGTTGCGCTAACGACCAGGAGAGGGGGAAGGGGTGAGACCTGCTCACTTCCGTCCTATACCCTCAGCCCTGGACCCCCGAGGCTGGGCCGAAGTATGGGGCGGAGCCCCGGTAGTTACGCCCCATTCTACTTGAACGGCCCAATGGGAAGCTGGGGAATCAGGAGCCTGAGTGCGTAAGCCAATGAAATGTTTGCTTATTGGTCCGTCGTCTCCAGTAGTCTTCAAGCTTCTCAATTGCTATTTAGAAAACCAACTTCCCGCCGCCTTTGACTGTGCCTTGATGGGGATATGCGCATGCGCTCTATGTATTCGTTGCACTACCAGGAAGTCTAGAAGGCTCAGGTCTTTACTCTAGACCCCGAGACTAACGGCAGTATTTGGGCATAGTCTCCTTGTCTTCTTCGTGATTGAGCAGGCTTCTACTTTGCAAGGCAGACCCCACGGGTGCATTCAGCTCTGCTCGAGTGTGCATTCACGATTCTTGTCATCAAAATATCCTGCATACACTCACCGCTGCCCCCACCAACTCTAGGCCAAGGGCTGTGTGTCCTTTCACCACAAACTCCTGAACACAATTGTTACTTTTGTGGTAGCTCACCTCTGTCCCTCTTCAGGCACCAAGCTCCCAAGGTGAAGACAAGGACTTTATCCCAGTGTCTGACACATAGTGAACCTGAACCCAGGAATCGGCTTTCTACCTCTACGCACTCAACACTACCCCAATCTGCTAGTCCTCATTCATTCCTCATCTTGCTTAATGGAACCCAATCCATTGGAGACACTACTTCCTTTTACATCAGACCCAAGTGTCCTCACAAGTTCTAGGTCACTAGTTTAGTTGATTGTACCATTTAATCTCCCAACGTTTCTCTCTCTCTCTCTCTCTCTCTCTCTCTCTCTCTCTCTCTCTCTCTCTCATGTGCCCCAGGCATGAACCAGATTTGGCCACCAACGCAGGCAACAAACTAGGATGAACTAAGGACTGTACAACTGCTTTGCCCCTGACTGATATAAGAGCAACACCACCAATCAGGTGTGTCTTCGCCCACCAACGTTTCTCTTAATTTCTGTCCAAATGCCCACATTTACAACAGGTCTGTATTATTTCTCCTCACTAGCAACAGCTGCCGAACCAAGCACCTCTGCCTCCATTCTTGTCGCGTACAACTGCCCAAGTTTTATTTTATTTTGTTCGGTTATGACCAGGTTACTGTCTTTCCAGCTTCTGATGTGTGATCAAACCCAAATTGTTACCCTCTGTTTTAGAGCCCAGTAACCGTTTATTTTACTCACCTGCTTTCCATCTGTTTTTTATCTGAAATTCATCTCCTAGCCACCTATAGAGTTTTTTACTTTTCTAGAGTTTTTTGTTCTTCAGATCTCTTTGTTGTAGTGTCATAGCTTTGCTTCATAGATTTCTTATACTGATGAGGATATTAATACATTTTAAAAGTTTTCTTCTTCCTGAAGTCTCTTATTCCTCTCAGCTGCTTTCTGCTATTAATCTGATCTCCATTTATTATATGAGAGGTTTTCTGGTGGTCCTCAACTACAGGCATACCTTGTTTTCTTTTATTGCATTTTGCTTTATTGCTCTTCACAGATGTTGCATTTTTTACAAATTAAAGACAAGACCATCCCCACCAGCAAAGAGATTATGGTTCACTTTATTACAATATTCACTTTATTGCAGCGGTCTGCTTGTCATAGTCTAGACAAGCAGACTATGCCCAAATACTGCCCACACTATCTCTGAAATAATCTGTATTCACACTTAAGAGTATGGAACTAAAAACTGGAGTTAAGTGCTATAAAAGGTGGTTGGAAGCTCCCAGCATGTAGGTGGGACTAGTTTCCTGAGAGCTTCACTGTAGGATGATCTGGCTGAGCTGTTGGCTGGGAACACATGGTCAGTATCTTTGGTTCATTCTTTCCAGCTGGTCAAATTCCCTAAAGAGAATATCCTTCCAGTTGTAAACTTAAGAAATGTCCAAATCTGTAGAGAATTTCTATAAGTTTATTTGACCCAAACTGGGAACCATAGCCAGGGAGCAAGATCTCAAACGCTCCCAAGAATGGCAGCTTTGCAGCTTATTTTATACATCAGACTCAAAGGAGAAGATGTAAGGAAGGTGCATAAAATCCATTGGTGGTTGATTGAGGAGGTAGGAGAAAGCACAGCAGGGAAATCTCTAGGATTGGATGAAAGGCAAAATAGAGAAATACATACATTACATTGATAGGTACAGGATAGTTAACAAATTAACACGTACAGCACAGAGATGGTATGTGGGAAACAAGAAAACAGTGAGGGGTTCTGTGGTCTTGTGCCCTGGTGTCCTCGGTTGTGACTTTAAGGGGTAGGAAAAGAAAATTACTCTGAGATTTTAAAGGTATGTCATCCTAGATGCATAAGAACAATGGATAAAGCTCACTTAAGGTAAAGATTGATCTTTGCTAAAGAAGTTGTAGGCCTGGGACATAATTACCCACTATGACCTGCCTAATTAGCAATTTATGATTGGACCACTGTGTGTGGTTACTTTTGGTCACTGAGCTTGTCAGACCTGCCAGGTGGCCTCTGAGCTTATCGAGTTTATTGCATACCCCTTTTTGTTCACACAAGCCAAACTGGAAGTATTCTGGGAGTCAAGTAAGGGAGCACAAGCTGGAGAATCCATTTGCTTTATTCAATCCCCCTTGGCACAGTACAAGTTTATTTTGGGCTTCCTAAGAAGCAGGCCCTGAGACAAGAATTCCAGTACAAGTAGTTTATGTGGGAGGTGATCCTGGGAAAGGTTGGTAGCAAAGCAGGGAAGTGAGTCAAGGAAAGGAAGAAAGCCAGTGAAAGGATTATTATCAAGAATGTTAGCATTGTGAGTAACTGGAGCTCATCCTGCTGGAGAACTTTGGAGGAGAATATAAAACACACCTTAGAGTTATATCACTCAAGGGGTTAGGAAGATGGAGTATTTATATACTAACTTTCATCTGCCATTGGTTGAGGGCTAGTCCTGGGGCCTGCACCCCAGTCTACCACATGGGCAGAAAGACAGGCTCTGGGGGCTCAGAAAAGCCCTCAGGCAAAGAAATGCAGATACTAGCACTTAGAAGTCCAGACAGCACGGTGTAATGCATTGATAAGGGTGAGGGTAAGCTGCTCAGGTAGTTCAGTTCTGCTGGGTGAGTATTCTATCTGTCCTAACTGAACTTCTTTTCTCTGTCTGGGGGGGCACCTTAGTGGCTATTTTTCTTAGTTGTCCCCTTGAAAAGTTCAAGTCTGGTTTTTAGAGTACTCTAGATGATGGCACTGAAACAATGGTAGAAAGCAAAGTGGTGTTTACCCTCAAGGGGATAGTGATACACACACAAGAAGATCACCAGGACCCTGCTGAAGGACTTGGAGGAAGTCTTCCTGCTTCCTATCCCTTAGTAGTCTCCCAGCCCAGGGGCAGCTATAAAACTCCTTTTTTGGCTCTTAGGGACCAGGAAGTCCCCAAACTCTCACAATGATAAACCAATGTCCCCAACAAAGAGTCCCCAACAGAGATGTCCAGAGGTAAGCATCTTCCAAGTAACTTTCCTGTCCCTTTCTGACCTCACCCCTGCCTCCCAACATGCACATTTCTAGGAGCTGGGCTACTGCACAGTGGAGCAGCCCTTATAGCAGTCCTCTGAGAAATGATTCCATAGAATCCATGGCTTCATTCAAATCCAACAGCCCAGCTGCCTCTAGCTTGAGAAAGGCACATAAACTGGAGTTTAGAGGAAAAGGGAGATGCTAGGGTTCTTAAATTGTAATAGTGATATGAGTTTTAAATAATTGGCAATCAAAATCTTTAACAAGAAAAAAATTCTGAGATGTTCTAAATTCAAATGACAGCAGCCGGAGAGTGAGAGAAAGAGACAGAAAAATTAGCCTGTTAATAGCTGTGGACCAGCTCTGACAAAAACACTGCTCACATTCCTGCATATCTGTAGGAATTTCAGATTAA